>JAFELO010000036.1:754631-806474 GCA_017140195.1 Eumaeus atala | reverse complement strand
ACCACTTTTAATAAATTTTACTAATTTTTACCGATTTCCGACATGGAATCATTCAATTTCCAATTTATTTCCAAAGTTGTGATGATGAAAATTATTGGTGATAATAAATTGATAGCGATAAACCCAGATTAATAAAATTATATATCAAGTAGAAAGAAAAATAATGTTTTACTCCTCATCGAGATAATTCATGGATAGAATTATAGCATGTTTCTTGTATATCTGTGTCAGAAGTGAGATTAGGTTTTCTGAGTGTAGGAGTGTGTATATGTATAATTATGTAGGAAGAGGTAGTGCCATGCTGCATAGAAGGAGGTAGTGCCACGCATTCCAGTGTAACGGAATTGGGCCGGCACGACCGGGGAGGTACCTCTCGCTACACGCTACACATAATACCGCCGTAAAGTGACATCTTCAGTGTCGCGTTTCGTGCGGTTTGTGAGTAGCCGGTGGCCCAATTGAGGGGGGGGGGAGGACAACGCATCTGCATCGTAATTATGTGGATGTCCATGGGCGTCGGTAGTCCATGGGTATGTGTTATACGAATACATATAAATTGACATTTTCCCTGCCTAAAACTGGCTGCTACTGTAGATTTGTCGGAGAACGCGAGTGACAACGGGTATATTATTTTTTTTTCAATGGGAGTTTTTATTATCAGTTTCATGTTAGGATATTTATTTCTTAGGTACTTAAAAATTACACAAAGGTAATCGGCAAATCTTTATTAACTACTAGACGATTATAATGAAATAAAATATGGCGTATATTTTATATTGCACTAATTACGTGTTTGACGTGTACCAAATTTCATCAAACTCGTTGTAATGGTACCGATGCACACAGCGGACAAACACCGTGACATGAGATTTTTATAATTTGAATTATATTTTCTGCCTATTTTGTTAACCTTTCGAAAGATATATTGTTAATAAAAAATGTATATCAGCTGCGACACGCAAGTGGAGTTTACTCCTTAAGAATTACGGAACTGCGAAAAATCCAATCCGGCTCCTCTCCGATGAAATCATCGGCGATATTAATTTCGGTTAAACCACAAAATCCCTAATTATATAACATTCTACACACACACACACACACACACACACACACACACACACACGCACGCACGCACGCACGCACGCACGCACGCACGCACGCACGCACGCACGCACGCAAGCACACGCGCACCCGCACACGCACACGCACACGCGCACACGCACACGCACACACTCTAACTCGGTATGATTTATTCATGCTCGGTTCATTAATGATGACGCGGTTCAGTCGTTTGTGTTGGGGACATATCTTCATTCGGTTTTCCTGTGCGCTATACAAGTCATTAATGAGATAAACCACGTCAGAGTGTTGGTTAACCGTCGAAAGTTAGCCTAGAGACACGTTGCATTCTAGAACTTGTACTAACGTACTCTAGGGAATATTTCGGTACTATAAAATAATAATAGTCTGTAGACATATCACACCTATTTGGCTAGGCCTGTCCTAAGTACCATGTCTTTTGAGAAGAGGGGAAAAATGAGGCGGTGCTACTGCTCACGGGGCAAGGGGATGGGAACCTAAACACATTGCACTGTCCCAAAGCAGGTGGGGTTGTCCTGTAGTGCGGGACAACCCCATTTGTGGAGGTGGAGTCCGGTCCCTTTGAGGGCTGACTGGCCGTCGAAGTGCCTTGATGATTTGTTGCTCCGAGCCACCTCGCCAAAGGCGGCACGGTTGGCACGAAAACAAAAAAAGTACCATAAGGACTAGTGTTAGAGATAGTAGACAACGGAAATATATTTAACATGCGTGTTGGACTTATAGGAGGAGGTCCTATAAGTCTAGCACGCATGTTAAATATATAGGATATATAAAACAATTGTTATAACGACTTATTAGAGCGTGTCCTTAATAAACGACAACAGCCCCGCGACTTAAGAATATACGAGGCGTAAAATCGTGCGAAGTAGTAGCTGAGTAGTCCTTATGTTCGTTAACGCTTGACCGCGCTTACATCACTTACGTCTCTTGCGTCTTTGAGAATAAACTCCAATTGCGTGTCAAAACTGACACAGAATTTATTTTCGTTGCTAAGGGTTTTTGCGTAGGTATATTTTTCCAAGTGTAGTAAGGTATAAATGTGTATACTTGTAATGATTGTTTAAAACGCACCATCACACTGATAGATACTTCGTCATCAAAATATGACAGTTGTAACGTCGCTTGAGCGAGCCTTTGCGCACGAAACGCAATTACAGATAAACAAAACTGTTGTTATCTACAGCCAGATACGCGGACAGATTTATGTGTTTACGATAAAAGAGAATTTTAAAAAACTACCTCTAGTTCAAAGGTAACGAAAGGGCAATGATATTTACAAAATACGACCAATGTAATTTACAACTGGTTTAAACAACAATACCAACAGATGACGTGTACGTATTAAAAAGTTATTCATTGTGCTCTTAAATGTTATAATGGGACCAAGTAACATTTATTAACGGAATAATCTACCACGAGGTTCACATTTTAGGCCACCTTTGGTTATCGCGAACGAGCCTGCCCCCCTTGTTAAAGAAGGAAAAAGAAAAAGCGTTAAACCCTTATTAAATTTAAATAGGTATAATATTTATAGGCCTACTGTTCTTTTCGAAATTATGTGCTGTATATTTCTATGTATAATGAATAGAAGCTACTGTTCACAGACATAATCCACAACCGCCACGTCCGTGAGTGGGGACGAGGGGACCCGGTCCCCTCGGCCATGGTAAGAATGGAAACTACTGAAGTATAACGTTGTTAATGTGTAATAGGGTATACAACTTTAATATACTCAATGTAAGTGTAAGTGTGTTCTATTCTATTCTATTCTAAAGCCTTCATATTGATAAAATGGATCCTGATCTTTTTCCGTGTGATTTTGCGATGAGATATTAATAATTATATATGTGATGAATGATCTCTCTCTCTCTCTCTCGTTACTTTTAAAAGAATTATTATATTGACACATGCGTCAAAATTCATTTTTTACACACACTTTGGGTATATATTTATAAAGTATGTCTATTAAGAAAAATGAAGTATTAGAAGACACTATCAACCACGGTCCAACGTTGCAAAGTACTTCTGTCGAACGTACATACACACTGAATCATGTTTGCATTCGTTAGTAACGTGAGACACTGATGATTGTTCCAGTGACATCAATGGCGACCCCACGCCATCTAGTTCTAGAGGGAGAGTAATTATTTAAAGTGTATGTATGTTTATATGTACGGATTTGTACGTACACGTATGTAGATTCCTCTGTTCCATGCTGTAGCAGTTTAAAGGGATTTAACGAACATTAAAATAAAATGCTTAAACCATTCGGGATTTTCATTATTCAATTTAAGGTCAGCCTGACCTTAATGTATTATTATATACAGTATTATGTTAGAGTTTAAGCTATCCATGTGCATTATAGGTATCAGTGGTACAGCATCTCCCCTCGTTGAACTCTCAACAGTAGTTAACAGATAGAATGAACTTATAAATTCCGACAGTTGGTGACTGTCGGCATCCGAGTTGTCTCCGGGGTGGTGGGGGAGATAATCGACTCATCCGATCCCCGCAAGTAATAAATACAGTGAAACGAAACAACATCATTAGTATTTACGTATTGAATTATAATATACGCTGTACAAACTTATATCTTGGCATTTTTTATAGTATAAGGGGGCAAATGAGCAGTCCGACGGTTTTGTTGACTACCAGCGTCCATAATCCGTATACGAGTTTTACCCACCCCTAGTTTCAACAGTACACTGCACGAAACGCAACACTTTAAGACGGCATCTCGCCAGTGAACGGTACCTGCCCGCTGAAGAAGTGATTAGTTAATAAGCATTAATAATAATAAAACTAGCACTCGTCTGTGACAGTACCTGCACACCTTTTTTTTGGCCACTGGCCCTGGGTGGGGGTCCAGTGGTGTGTGGGGCCCGCGGCACCTAATATAGTGCCAAATAGCCACAAAAAGCACCGCGAGTGCCAACAGTGCCGCCTTTGGTGAGGTACCCCGGAACAACAAACCATCAGGGCACCTCGACGGCAAGTCAGCCCGAAAGGACCGACGCCACCTCCACAGATGGGGTTTTTCTGAACCACGGGACAACCCCACCGACTTTGGGACAGTACAATGGAGTCAGGTTCCCATCCTCGCCCCTTGCCCCGTGCGCAACTTTTCTCTTTTGTCCTTCTCCTCCTATTTCATTGTCTCCTCTTCTTATAAGAGGGGTACAAAGAGCGGCACCTCCTCCTGCTCTTTAGTTCCCTCTTATTATAGGAGGGGTACTACGCCACCTCCTGGGTTCAATTGGCTTCGCCCAGGGCGCCTCGGATTTCCCAGGCTACTGAGCTCAACTTGAGCCGTGATGGGGAGTACCGGCACACCTGTGCCGGTAACACTTTTACATTAAATAAGAAGCCGACATTTTTTTCAATCTTAAATAAGTATTTAAGATTGAAAAAAATGTCGGCTTCTTATGGCTCCAATGTAGAGCTAATTTAATATTTTGAACAAGCAACAAAGTATCGATTATGTAATTTTATATTCGACGGGTCACCTGCCCACCCCGTAGCTATCTACACCATCATCAGCCTTTATCCGTGCACCGTTGGGTTCGATTGAAACTCAACGATTACAATAGTATTAAAATCATCTAAACACAACTAACATTCTTAATAGCAAATTACAAAATTACATGTGCGCAATTGGCGCTCATATCGCCCACCAGCCCTGATCGATCAAATGCTAGACAATGCCATCTTTTGATTATCTATATGATCGATCTTTTGCCTCGCAACCAACCATTGCTGGGAAGCGCGATTGCAGTGGGATTAAGCCGGGGACCGGGGAGGCGGCTCTCACTCACATGATACCGTCGTAACGTGACATCTTCGGTGTCGCGTTTCGCGCGGGCCGTGAGTTGCCAATGGCAAATTGAAGGAGATCTTCCTCCCCCAAAAGGGAAGGAGTAACCGGCATAGTAATTATGCCTGTTTTCCTGGGCGCCGGTAGTCGTAAAAAGACTCAAAATGCGGATAAAAATGCCGGTTATACGATTAAAAAAGAACCCCTGGAGCCGGCTACTATACTGCACTGAGATTGTATTCTCATTTCGTGAACCAGCGAACGTTTCCCAAACGCATTACAGTTGACATTCACTCAGCATTCATATCAAACTGTAATTGTGTTTACCCTTAGCGATAAATGTGTAGGTATTTCTAAGCGATATATTTCTAAGCGAGCGAGAAAGTAGCGATAAATGAGTACATTCTAATTCTAATATCATTATGCAGCACTTCCCACAAATTATAATACCTAATAAGATTATAACTAGTAGTAACTTTAGTACTTTGTGTGATAAAAATAAAGCAAGAAGGACTCCGATGGGATGTGTTACGATAAGCATTGCATTGTATGCATATGCATTTGTAAAATTTCACAACATGTCGTCTCCTAAAACAAAATACAAATATATTTTAAAGCATCTAAACACAAAAAACTTAGTGTTAAAAATATTACATATTTAAATCCCTGCCTATATCACCGTAATATAAATGTAACTTTGTTTGTTACAAGTTCACGCCAAAACTAGTCAACCGATTATCATGAACCTTTGCACGCATATTCTTAGAGGTAAAAAAACATATGATTTCATATATTTACAAAAATATACTTTGTGGAGGATGGCGTCAACGTCAGCGAAGTCGCGGATAAGAAGTGATAAAAATTATTACTGACAACAAAAAAAATAAGCACAAAAAGCGCATTTGCTCTTAAACTTTTCCATTTACGTGCCATTTCCCGTCGTGAACAACTAACCGTACTTATTAGACTTTTCCACGTTCACTTCTAATGGTGAAAGTTGGGTGCGGAAGCGGCGGGCAAATTGACAGCTCCGGCGCTAGCCGGGGGGGCGCCATTGACAGCTCCGGCGCTAGCCGGGGGCGCCATTGTGTGCCGGAGACAGGCCACAGATACACATCTCCACACACCCCTCACGCACTACGGCCCTAATAAACATCTAATGACTGACACTGTGACAGTTATTCTAACAATAATTGCAATTTAATAAAATATCCACGAATAATGATTGTAGTAGATCACCAGATCCACGTATAATGATTGTAGTAGATCACCAGATCCACGTATAATGATTGTAGTAGATCACCAGATCCACGTATAATGATTGTAGTAGATCACCAGATCCACGTATGATGATTGTAGTAGATCACCAGATCAAGACTTATACTAATATGATTAAATCGCGGGGGTTCATCTTTGTAACTATCGCACCCATTTCAAAAATACTTTTTTTAAAACGGCTGGCGGACGAAGGCAGTAATAGAGTGAGGCCAATGGGTGGCTATCGCACTGCGAGTCTTAATAACAGGGCCCCGTTTTACCCTCTGGGTACGGTACCCCAAAAAGTGTTCACGCATATGCACATCCCTATGCACGACATGAACATAGATAGTATTATAAAATGAAGGCAGGCTTCAGGAAAACAAAGTCAGGAAGGAGTAGAGAAACAGAATTGAAACTGATATTTAGTAGCGAACAGAGCAGGACAATGTATTTTAAATGTACTCTTACATAAAATTAACAACGACCACGGCAATTAAGATAATTCACGACGTCTAACAGACACATATTAATTAAAATAATTGGAATGAATTACAATTGGCATGTCACTTTCCATTACCATGATAAACTCCCCAATTACTGACAATATGTGGACAGTTGAATACTTGCATGCGAACATTTTTTTACAGCGTAAGGAGGCAAACGAGAAATCGGTGCCTCTTGATGACTATCGACGCCCACGGACATTCCCTGCCAATGCTCACAAACCGCACAACATTTTATACGAGGGTGGATATAAAGGTTCTAAGCCCGATCAAGAAAATGAAAGAAAAGTGGATCTAAATTTATTTTTATTTTTCGACATAGTCTCCATCTAGTTCAACACACTTCTTCACCTGACCTGCAACTTGTTTATCCCCTCGAAAAAAAAAAGATTCCGGAAGGACGGCGAAATAATCATTTACTGCGACTATACCTCATCTTTGGTCGAAAATTTCGAGCCACACAAATGTTTTTTTAAATTTGGAAATAAATGATAATCCGAGGGGGCTAAATCCGGCGAATAAGATGGGTGGGGCAGCAATTCGTAGCCACAGTCATGGATTACAGACATTGTTTCAACCGAAGTGTGAACACGTGCATTGTCTTGATGAAACAAAACTTTCTTACGCAACATTCCCGGACTTTTTTCTTCTATTTCTTCCCGGAGTCTTCGTAAAAGGTTAACTAGAATTTATAGTTTGACCTTTCGGTAAATAATCTACAAAAATAATGCCCTTCGCATCCCAAAAAACAGAAGCCATGACTTTGTTAGTCGACAAAACGACCTTACCCTTTTTCGGTGTAGGAGAGTTTGATCTTTTCCACTGTTTGGATTGTTGCTTTGATTCAGGAGTATGGTGGTGAACCCAGCTTTTATCATCAACATCATGGTAACAAATCTAGACAAAGAGTCCTCGGGATCAGTCTCAAAAAGGTCCAAACAGTCTCGCGAAATTGTGTATCAAACTCGTTTTTGTTCAGCTGAAAGCAACCTCGGGACACAGCGAGCAGAAACCTTATGGAACCCCAACTCTTCCGTTATTATGTGTTGCACCCGGCCATAACTACTGTTTGTTGTCTCAGCTAAAAAAGCTTTCCAATGGTCAAACGTCGGTCACCCAGTACGAGATCACAAATTTTATCTATGTTTTTTCGTGGTAGAGGATGTAGGCCTTCCACTCCTAGGATCATCTTTAATGCTCTCACGACCGCGCTTAAACTCAGCTACCCACTTCTTGACACTGGAATACGATGGAGCAGACTCCGCCAAAGTGCTCAACCATATCTTGATGGTTGTCTTTTGGTGATAGGCCTTTTTTACTGAGGCACGGTGTTAAATTTTCTCCATTATTGAAAATTGCGTCAGATTGCTTTAAACAAATAATCACAGAAAATTTATATTGTGCAGTATCGGAATGAAACTACGCACAATAAATCAATATAACACATACTAACAAATGATGGTAGATTTAAAAAATGTCATAGCTCTATGTAGGTTAGGCCACGAACTTTTAGATCCACCCTCGTACTTTATATCGCTGCGGTGGCTTTCAGCGGAAGGTCGTAACAGGCTTAGAGATTAAGGCGTTCATTCTAAAAGTACAACATTAATAATACATACCGATAAAATTATATTAATCTAAAAGAACGGGAAGCCACACTGAATATTAAATGAAGTCGGAAATTGCGAAATTCGATGACGTTCAGCCCGTCCTGCCCCGACAGCTCGGCGGATTAAAACGTTGCTCAGTCATCCGATCTGGGTTCTTCGTAAGTGATTAGTTGTATGTATAATTAACATTTGATTAGTATCCTATACAATAATACATTTAAATTACACTTGTAATTCTACCAGGTTCTGATCGGAAGGAATAACGCTGTAGCAAAGTGCTATCCACATTGCTTACAATGTTATGACATTAATAATTTCAATAACAAGCGATCCGCCAAACAAGCGATTTGTGGGTGAAGCCATCACCCACGAATAACAGGGACAATTATACACTAAAAACATTCCTAGACAATCTATCGATCTGTGAAAACCTTTCAGTAGATTTTGAGAAAATCGACCACAAACAGTCAGACAGCTTTCGGGGGCTCTGTTTTATAACAGTATAGATGAAGTCTTAAGTTTACGCGAATATTACTCTCTATAATAAAACTACTTTTACGGATTTTATCGCGGCTTATTTATTTTTTAAGTAGCCCGACCTATCAGAAGCAGCAACCATGGTGTCGGGTGGACCTGGTTGCTGATATAAATAATGAAAGTCTTGCTCCATATATGTTTATTTATTTGTCCTCTATATCCTTGAAATAGTACGAGATAGAACACCGGTGTCTTTCGTAACTTTGTATAGCATCTTTCACTATTATTTATATATGTTAATAAATTAGCTCATATATCACAAAACATTGAATTGATTTTTATAAATTTATCTCGTTTGTATAAAAAATAATTATTGTAATATCACTTTTAGTTTACGTGTAATTTAATGACAAACCACACTATATATACACAAACATACGAAATGTATATACTATAGATTCAATAAATCCTAATCTTATTTTAAGATCAGATAAGAATTATGATTTGCATACATTTAAACTTTTAACTCATTGTGAGTACTGATAAACCTACTACAGGTTTGGTCCATTGGAGGAGAGGAGGAAGGGAGGCCAATGCATCTGCATGACAATAATGTGGAAATGTAACAAGGGCCTTTAGTATGTTACATAAGTGATGCACGGGGTGCATACGAGGGGAAGAGTTGATCTTAACTAAACTTCAAGTCATAGTCGTAGTCATATAGAAATCCAAGTCTCTTATGAAGCTTAATTATTTTACCTTCAAGTTTTTAAACAATCTCTCTTTCTTCGAATAATATAGGTAGACGACATTAGTTTAAGACGGTCTAATTGAAATGGCGTAGCACCGATGACTAACGCCGATTGAATCATATGATTCGATCTTCTTCGGTGTAAGTTGATCTCTTTTACCCATTTGTTGTCGACCACCTTCCCGTGACGTCTCACGCCGAAAAAGATTAATACCTAAGACGTCCATTAGCCACAATGGCACTCTTTGAAGAACGAAAGTAATTGACAATCGTTGAAGACGGATAAGTTGAAATGGCGTAGCACCGACGACTCGTTAGTCGCCGAAGAAGATTGAATCATATGATTCGATCGTCTTCGGCGTAAGTTGATCTCCTTTACCAATTTGTTGTCGACCACCTTCCCGTGACGTCTCACGCCGAAAAAGATTAATTCCTGAGACGTGCATTAGCCACAATGGCACTCTTTCAAGAACGAAAGTAATTGACAATCGTTGAAGACGGATAAGTTGAAATGGCGTAGCACCGACGACTCGTTAGTTGCCGAAGAAGATTGAATCATATGATTCGATCTTCTTCGGCGTAAGTTGATCTCCTTTACCCATTTGTTGTCGACCACCTTCCCGTGACGTCTCACGCCGAAAAAGATTAATTCCTGAGACGTACATTAGCCACAAGGGCACTCTTTGAAGGACGAAAGAAATTGACAATAGTTGAAGACGGATAAGTTGAAATGGCGTAGCACCGATGACTTGCGGAGAAGATTGAGTTACAAGACATCCTCTAACCACAAGGGTGACGTACCACAACTTACGGCTGAGAAGATTAATTCATAAGATACCCATTTACAGATTAAGAAGACAGGTAACATCTAAAAAGTCACTTGAAAATATCTTATTTATGTGCCAGATTCGAACCATTGTTCCTTTATAAAATGGTCGCCAATTTTATGTCGACCAATGATGATTAAAAAAATAAATCAAAATTATGTTTGGAAAAAACTTAAGCTCTAACTTCAAGGTACATTAAAAAGCTCCCAAATTATATGTATTATTTACATATAGAATAAAAGGACTTCTATACTTAACAATCTGTATTAAGAGCGTCATAGACATTGTCAACACCAAAGCGAATTAAGATTGCAGCCCATTATCATGCAAAATTTTAACTAAACCCGTTCAGTAGTTTTTGCGTGGAAGAATGACAAACGCACGTACAAACATTCGCATGTTTGTGTTAGTAGAAAGTAGGATCGCGTGATATATTCCAAGGCTCCTTTGATTATCAAATAATAAATATATATGCACTTCAAAACACTATAATAAAATAAATAATAAAATCATCCTCGTAATCTTCATTTTTGAATAATAAATTATTATATAATATTAAATATAAAGAAAAAAAAAGTTAAACCTATCTTTCTTATGAGGCGAGCTTTATTCCGATTCGTTGGTTGGGATGATGCAACATAAGATATTCCGCATCATGTAGGTCGATACGGGTCATATCTGCAATTGGATACGTTCGAGCTGGTTTTCTCGAAATGACGATCTTCATACATATTTTTACGTTTGCTTTAGTTCTACATTAAGATTTAGGAATTAACGACTTTCTGGTAAATTTTGGTTGGAGTTCGTGTGGCTATAGACTATTAATCTGAGTCACCGTCTTTAGAGACACACATAGCTTAAGACATGATGGATAATCTCCCTAGTATTTTGTCCAAGCTATATTTCCAGCAATTGATATTGTACTACTGTAATGGGCGCATGTGTAATCCTCGTCCGGATCGCAGGACACGCAGGCCCTAGTCCGCTTGGTGGATCACGGGGGGAGGAGTTCACGCGGATACAGTCTCCCGTCAGGTGGTCGCGTCCACTGTCTACCCTGTTGAACATAGCGCTCGACAATCGAACCACAAACTCCTCCAGCGACTCTATCCGCAAGTCACGCGCGATCACGTCGTTACGGACGTAGCGAACGGCTCCCGTGATGACCCGTAGGGATATGTTTTGCTGAGCTTGCAGGCGTTTCCGCTGGGCCTTTGAGGTTAGCGCGTACCATGCGGGGGCGCTGTAAGTGAGGCGTGACCGGATATATGTCTTGTAAATCCCCAGTTTCGTCCGTGTAGGAAGTCCGGACGCTAGTACCGGCCACAGCAAAGCGCGTTTTTGTGCACTTTGTGATTGCGAACTTTGGACTATGTGTTGCCGTTGCCGTAGAGGACTACATTCTCTCTCATCAACCGCCGATATCTTAACCGCTGAGAATCCCGAAATACAAAGAAAAAGAATAGAATGCTTAAAAATAAATTTAAACATTATCAATTTCGTTGGCACAAGATTTCACTGGCGTGTCATTGAAAACATTAAAAGGTTTCGGAGACATCCATCACGAAACGCTTTCATAACTCATGCAGCTCGACCGTCACAGGGGCCTTTCATGAAAATGTACAAACAAACAGACTCAACCCGACAGTAAAGAGATTTATTTATATAGCGGTATCTGTTCAAACACGGTTTAATTATGCCACTGGGTACTACTGTTTATATTCTTATCGACCTGTCGTCTATATAATTGTTTATTATCATATTTTTTAAGTTCGCACTGTATAGGTTGGGAATATGATCTCCAAAGACAAGGCGCAATATTTAGACACAACATTCTCCTGATACGTGTCTGTAATCTGTATGCCGGAAAATGTGGAAAATTACTGAAATTTCGTAGATTGTTAAGAATGTAGTGCGTCTATGTCAAATAGCCGAGTAATTATGTAGTTACCCAGACATGGCTCGATCCTAATTATTCAATTTACCAGCTCGGTGTCCTATCATGAGAATCAGCTGCAATAACATCATTAAATTAAAAAAAAATACAAACTGACTGATCTATACTAAAGTTATACAGGGGAAACATTTAATTGTTAGTTTGATTGCATCGAATAGGTTCCGAAACTTTTTGGTTGCTGGACTAAACTGAAAAAATATTTTACCATTAGAATTCTACATTGTCTGCGATAAACACAGGCCATATAACATTTTCAATTATAAAATTTTTGGTGATGTAACAAAGATGTGAAGAAAGTTTCATAGTAAATCCTTATAGTTTATCCTTATCTACGAGGTGCAGAAATTATTAACAATTAGCTGTCGCGACTGACGTTCTTGAGTCATAAATTGAATACTATGTTGTAACGGTGGGTAGATAATATAATGTGTAATCTAAAACGATATAATTGATTATGAGAGCTTCGATAATGTAAAAAACGAGTGAAAAAATTACTGCCTATAATAACCTTATTTAGCTGCAGAAAGTATCGACAACTTGCTGTCATGACAGACGTTGTTCGGTCGTAAATTGTATGTGTCGTCACGGTAGGTTAACGTGTAACGTTTACGAGGCCGAAATTTCTGTATTTTTGTAAATCAAAGAGATTTTTGTGTAGCGTCCGTGCGGTGCCGGGCTTCTGGTTGTAATATATTGTAATACATTCAGTGTCAGAGATGAATGTAACGAAACCTCACACTTTTAAATTTGTCAAGCGTCTACGTACATACATTCACAGACCCGCAAGCTTTATCCTCCGTAAGGGAAAAATAGATAGTATTTTCAGAAAGAGTACTATTTATTTATTAAAAAAACGCGACATTTCCACAGGAGGATACAGATTTTCGTTGTATCATAAGACAGCTCGCCGCTTCGCTGCCAATTGTTGCCATCTCCGTGGGATTTGACTCATTCGAGCATTATTCAGTTGGCGCACTGTACCAGTGCCGAGATGACGTCTTCGACGCCAGATAAAATAATCGTAACCATGCTGTACTGTACGAATGAGTATTGCGAGCTGAGGCGAGATCCAACATGGCGTTTGATACAGCGCAGACTGAGTTGCGGTCGACGGCTGTTAATGAGTCCAAACAATTGCGACCTTCAACTCAAAACTGTATTGCGGTTACGTAACCACTTGATGACATGCATCATTTATGTCATACCTTTTAACTACAGCGATTACGAACAAATCGAGACTCGTGGGCTTTCTAGTCGAGATTCCTACTAACTCATTGTTAACTCAATACAAACCTTTAGTTATTTTTATCCCTTCATGTTCACTAACATCAGCTCTTCCTAGGATATTGTTGTGCATTGGCGTCTTTATTAAACGCTATCCGGCTTGAGCGTCCGTCCCATTGCACGGAGTCAACTTCGCAAGAGGCGTCAGATGATCGAGGCAGACTCGTGGAGTGTGAATGTGGTCTAATCTGGGTCCAGTTAATCTACATTGTTACTAGAATTTGGCTATAGTAAAATCCCAAAGCCATATAAGTTTTTATAGTATAAAGGGGCAAACTAGCGATGACTACCCACACTCATATACTTATGCACAATTATTATACAGACGTGTTACCTCCCCTCTGGTCGGTCGACGTAAACTCACAGACCGCACGAAATGCGAAAGGCTTGCTGTCACTTTACGGTAATATCATATGAGCGGGAACCACCCCCGGGTCGAGTCGTTGTAAGGCGGTACTGCATCATAGCACTACAGAACTATTTAAGTTAGAATCACATGAGAAACGCGTCTGCGCTTGTTAAAGTTTAACAACTCAATAAAGTTTTACAACAAGCTTGACTACGGGAAATCGTAAACCAGAGCTTTCATGATTGTATATTCCCATAATTGAGATTTGTTACGATTCTGCTTTACATAGCATTTATTCTGATGACGGCAGGCGACTATGAAAAACATTTTATCTATACTAACATTATCAAGAGTTTGTTTGTTAGAACGTGCTACTCTCTGGAACTTCGAGTCGGATTTGAACGCATCGGCTTAGTAATTATGCAGATGTTCATGGGCGCCGGTAGTCGTAAAAAAGCTCCGATTGCTACTTTATCCCCTATTCTATAAAAAATGAAAATGGTCCGCTGGGACATCAGAGTCGGGATGGACTCTGATGTCGAGGGCACATCGAGCACAGTAGTTAAAATGGCTTCGGCGCTGACGCGAAAGAAGGGCTCATGGTGAGGATCATAACTGGCCCCCAAGTTCCAGTACCTCTCAAAATTAGAAATCTGAAGTTGTTTGTTAGTTTGAACGGGTTTATATCGTGAGCTACTTGTCAGATTTTTCAAATTATTTTGCTGTTAAGTAGCTCATATATCGAGGAAGCCTACAAGATATATACCATGAAGTGTTCCAATAAATAACAGTGTCCAGTGTCCATACAGGTTAAGCGGCTGAGATCGCGCAGCCATAACACTTGGTACAGTTTTAGATACGGCAGCACTACCACCATAGCAAGCGATAGTCCCAGCAGCCATCAGCGCTGTCAGATGGCTGCAGATTGCAATGGCGGCTCCGTGCACGGAGTGCTGACGCACGCAAGTACGCAGTAGTGTATAGCGTTACGTAATTGTGCCCATCGTGTCATGTTGTACTTCCACAGCCACGTACGTTACGTTCCTTATACAATTTTGAGTACATTTACACAAAATTATCAGATTGCATAAATATTATTTTATTTGCCAATGATTTGCCGCTGGGTAATGCATTTACACATGGAAGGGGAAATTTTGAGGGTGTGCTAGATAGGCGTGAAGATGTGTGCATAAGAGCCGTCTCTTATGCACACATATGGATTTTGAACACATGTGTAACAAAAAACCGGAAACATAACTCAAAGTTTAATTTCTATCGCTGTCAATAGGTAGGTGGATTATTAAGTTGAAGTGTGTTTCATGTCCATCGTGTGTTAGGGTGACGTGTCAGATGTTTTGTCAGGTGACTCCTGCAATGCCTATTTAAATAAAATAAAGAAAATTTTATTTTTAAAAATAGCCCTCGTAATACGACCAAATCTGCAGTTCTGTATTAGGTTATCCTAGGACTTTCAAATTGCCTCAAATAATTACGCACAAATGTGTATCGTCTCTTCGATTACATAGTCACAGGCAACAATTAATCAGTCGAGGAAATCATAGCCCCACTAAACGGCATGTCTGTCGATACTGACAAATAGCGTCGGTGCCGGCGCTTAGCGGAGCGCGGGAACAATGGTCGCCGCGCTGGCGCTAATTGATAGCTCGCGACAATAATATATCGACGACACTCATCACTATACAACTGGAATGCTGATACATATACGATCGATTGGCGCAGTGGAAATGTGCTGCACATGTTACGCTAGGGGTCTACTAGGGTTCGAATCATGGAATGCCCACGTCATATCTATCTATGGAATTCTGAAGTTAAAATGTTAAACATGTAACACAACAGCATTACGGTATTTAACAGAGGAATGGACCTACGTGGTGTGGTCATCTATAATTATTTAAGCATTCATAAATATGGGGAAGCTTTGGAGAAGTCAGCGCCTCTGTATAGTTATAGCTTACTAAAAATAACGCTGTCGCCCATGCATAAAGTCTTGTACTGTACTTTATTTAATAATTTTAAAGCAGAGTCATTTTATCATAGAAATCGATTAACAGCGGCGAAGGCGGAATGATGTATTGTTGAGAGACCCACACGGCACACCCTTAAACCGCACAATATTATCCAAATATTTATACTCGTAATATATTTGAACGACTGTTTCGTAAGTTGATTTATAATCTATCACCCATCTACTTGATCACTGTAAAACAATATAAAGTTGAAGGTATAAATTATTAGGAGGTATCCACATATATAGAGATCGGTAACATATCCACCGCAGCTATTCAAACTTCCCGCAGCTAATGCACTTCATAACTACGCTTATAGCGGTCAGCTCTATTCGAGACTCGAGTAAACAAATTTATGCTATAATCCATTACAAATTGAAACGATCCTTTTTTTTCAATGATATTGGGGTTAATACGGACAGACTACCTTGTCCTTGACTGTTTCGGCCCAAAATGAGCCACCGGCTACTTAAAAACAGCGCGAAACGAGACAGTATGTAGCTATCATTTTGCGGTGGTGTTATGCGAGTGACAACTGTTATTTGTTAAAGTGACAATTCGGCCCCGGGTCGAATCGCTAGTATTTAAAGTACCTGCCAGTATGAGAAAATACAAAATGTGATTAAAGTGTAACATGTAGGGTCCGACCGCACTTTTGGTCCCGGTTTCGGCTGAAAAAACCAGTTTCGGTCGGACTCTGCCAACAGTTCGTAAATTAACACATGGAAAACTCCACTCAAAATATTGTTCTAGACATATAATGTCACACAAGTTTAAATTAGCATCAAAATATAAACCAGAATACATGAAAAAGCTTTCCAGGGTTCACACAGATTTCAGCATTCAACAAACTGTCATAGCTTTTATAAGAACGAAAAGTGCGAATTTCCGTTGACCGTAAAAAGCGGCGGCTAAAAGCTCCTGTTTACGTTAAGGATAAACGTGAAAACGTAATTTGTCAACAGCCGGCGGTGGTGACAGTAGGATGAAAGTACAAGGGAACAGCGGGACGATGGGACCGTTGGACAGAATCAATTTCATTGATCATAAAAACGCTCATCACATTCCTAGTAGTGTTATAAGTGAGAACGTGTTGAAATAAGACTCCGTACACAACGGTTAAAGACGGGGCCTTATTACTAGGAGTTTGCTGTCACTTGGCTGTAATCTGTTTCCCATGATAGCTAGACAGTTGTAATTTCCATAGATGATGTATTTTTGTTGAGCTATAAAAGTAATGTTAATGACGTCCTAGCCGAATTTCGGCCATGGCGGCAATCTCTACAGAGACTAGCCATCTGCGCAGGACATGTTATAGTGCACAAGTGTCTGTGCAGCCACAAGTGCACCCCCTGTTTCTTAATTATTCCAATGGCACGGCAAATGCGACACGCCAGAAATCAGTCGAAGGACCGACGGCTTAACGTGATCTTCGAGGTGTAACACCGCCAGCGTCCCGACTTCGGACTGTTATTAGAAATTGAAAAATTCCATTAACACTTTAGTCCACTCCGGGACTCAAACTCGGGACCTCACGACTGTGTTTGAACATGCTCACCACTAGACCACGAGGCAGTCGCTATAACAATGTCCGTGACGTCGTGAGGCGGTGGGACAACGGTGCTGTGTAACGATGGGTCAGCAGCAGGACTGATCGACGGTTATACAGTGAGACAGTCTAATATTGATGAAATTCTCTTTCCACTTTTTAATAAATGTTCCGCTTTCCACTTTTTAATAACACTGCTCCAAAATTTGATCGTTTCCGTTACATATTTATGAGGTAAAAATCACTACCGATGCTATGAAAATGAATGAAATGGGTAGGAGGGGGGAGGGGGGGTCCAACTCCGTCCATCCCCAATACCCGGCCAACGTCAAGTTTGAGCCAATAGCTGTGAAATAAAATTTATTTTGTTGGAATTGCCTCGATGACATAGATTTTAACGACAAAACTCCAAAAACCATTTTCTGAATAATGTTTATCTTATGAATTCTTCACACTCAAATTAGTTTCAAACTACTACACGTTTAGTTATTTTTTTTTTTAATATTGACAAAGTAAAAGAGCTGTAACATGCCGGAACATGGGACACTGCACTTTAAGAGTCTGATGAGAACTTGCTGAACTGACAACCTTTTTGGGACGACAGGTTCTCAATTGCTGGACCATTTTGTATTTATTGAAGTTGTAGCGGGTGGCCGCCGCAGGACGCAAGCGCCTCCTGACCGTGACATGTCGCGCCCTTTGGGAGTCTATACCCAGCAGTACATACACTTGATGAAGATGATAATAATATCAGAATGGAAGCGTAGCTGATCAGTCAGTGGTTTTGCTTTGAGCGCTATACTTGAGTTTGATAGAAATAAATTTAAATATATTTATTGGAAAACATGTTTTGTATTAAATAAAAAAAATTGTATCACCGTTGTTATCAATTTCGTTCTTTATAATCGATTGCGACTGTCAGACATTTTTTCCGTCAGCACTACGAGCCGCCTCACTAAACGCCACCTGAGTGGGTGACGTTTAGTGTAGTTACGCGGCTCGTAGTGGACAGTACCTGTCATCCATATTCTTACGAAGTGCTAGTGGCAGCTGCAATTGCAGCCGTATTAAGCCGGCACAACCGGGGAGGACCTCTCACTCACGTGACACCACCGTGAGTGACAGCTAGCCCATTGGAGGGGAAGAGGAAAGGAGGGAAACGCATCTCCAATAATATCTGTAGGCGTTGGTAATGATCGAAGGGCTCATATCATATTAGTTTGTCCACTTATACTACAAGAAACCCGACTGTGTGAAAAGGAAAATAATGTTTCTGGAGCGTATGTATGTAACCCATGTATGTAGGTTGATTTTTATGTTCCCTCCTGTCCAACTTACTGATTTTATCAAAATAATTGACATATCGTTTTTTAAATGTAAAGTTAATTAAATAAAAAATTGTAAGTAAAAGGGGCTGCACTATACAAAAAATGATCAACTTGCTACTTTCAAGAATGCCCACGTGCCTGCAAGAGGCGTGTGTTTAAAAACAGCGCGTAAAGTAAAAGGCATAAATAGGTATAAGTAATAAAGTATACACTCCCCAAGTGCGCAAAGCTATTTTATTACACTAAATAATCATTATACGGTATCCAAGCTATCGCGTGTCAAACCGGGAGGCAAAGTAACAGTATCGAACATAATATCAGCAGCGGAATGTTAGCTCTCGTATTTATCTCATCGAGCGTCTGTCTGCTCATTGACGTGCGCGCTGATAACATATTTATGTTTTTGGGACATATGTTTTATGCATGAACACGGCGGATAAGGATTGCGAGTAAATGTTTGAGCACTCCAAATTTGTCCCGCGGTGGTTCTGTTCTCGTATTTTATCCACGATTATTGAATGGCCTGTCAATGGGTCACAAAACAATCACTTTATTACCTTGTAATCATCAGTCCAAACACTTGCACGGAGCCATCGAAATGGGTTAGATAATTTAGCTATATACTGGGAATTAACATTGCAAACATGAGGCTTTTGTATCTCGGTTACAATATCTATAGATCTGACGTCGATGACGCCAAGTCGGCATTCTGGTACAGTGTGCCAACGTACCAATCCAACGGGGATGAGCGCGGGGAGGTGAAAGGGTAATGGGTTTTTACTTCCTACTCCTAATCTCTTCTTCTGATTCGCTGCAGGTCCCTCGGGATCTCTGCGATCATATCAAAGGATCACAGATGGTGGCCGCTGTCGATCCTGGCAGCACAGGATTAGCAGCGGCGGAAAGTGTGAGGGCCATGACCGAAAAAATACCTGTTAGGATATGTTTAGGTCCCAGATACTTTTGCTTCATGGCAAGCGTGTGATTCACATAGTATTATAGGAAAATAAACGCGTACTTATTAAAATTAAATACTTCTGAACTACGTGTACCTATGTATAAATGATATTATCTATATAAGTATGGTAAGCGCACATAAAATGATGTTGCACTACCGAGCAGGACTCTGAATTCCGATTACTAAATATACACCCGCAGGCTGAGTCGGCAAATTTACGTTTTTAAGATTGCCAAGACTGCTCAGAGCAACATGCAGAGCTAACTATATTTTGACGTTCACTGGCAACATTCTTTACTCAATTGGGTAAGTGATATGTAGTCGCGCGCTTTTTTAGAATTCACTAAGACGTCGCAGCCCGTCTGTGCCTCACTAAACCGTTACAGCTAGTCCGTTGAAATTTTCACATATTATGTATTTCTGTTGCCGCTATAACAACAAACTATAAATTACAAAAAATACCAATACAAACTTGCATGTGTAGTTCGTTTCATATAAATTGTGTACCGCAAACATATTTTTGACAACTGGCATAAGTTGTTATGAACCCACGGTGTGGAACTCGCGCTCAGCCGGTTTTCCTTTCTATATCTAACACATTTCTCCCTGTTCAAATATATTTCAGTCTGTTGAAATCGTAATCTGCCTCCATTCATATGTCGTCCGCGTGGAGATGACATGTAACTCCCGTCACACCGAGCGGAGCGCAACGAATTCGGCCGTATCGCTGTTAGCCTCTCGGTGTTGCACTGTTTCGTTGTTGTAGTGGTAGCCGCGTCCAGCCGCAGAGCAGGGTCCCAGTGCCGGATCGAATGCATGTGTTCTGGTTTATTTGTATTTCTATACAACAGCCCAAATTGTGTATCGTGTTGAAGAGCTGTTTAGCCGTAGGTCCTGCGCATTGTCTCTATGCGGTCGAATCAAAGTATTCAGCAGTGGACATTCTTTGACATTTTCACACTTGACAGTTCGTATTGTTGTGCGATAATATTTTACGTTTGATGTCGTAGTTTTTTAAGCAATAAAATTTGCGCTCTTTAAATAGCGCAATTGATTTGATAATATTAATCAATCTGAGGGCCGCCCTAGACGCATACATATATTTTGAACTACTGGACTCTGTGTTACGAAATGTTTTAGTGTTTTTGCTTAGTGCTGAATAAAAATAGCTACAATATCGATAGTTACAGTTGCCACGTAGTTACTCTCACCAAGTTACTAATGTTCAGACCACCTAGTCTCTAGCGCCGTGCTCTATATAAATGCCGCCTCTACGATCTCCGTCCACAGAGGACGCTGTCACGGTGAATATAGATTGATTCATTTACAGAGCCTGTCATCAATATAGTGTAATTCCAAAGTGGACTATATACTATATGTGTACCAATATTGTGGCGCGAATTAGGCGCCACTTTAGGGCTACCGCCTTAACCTAAACCAATGGATAAGATTTGTGTAAGCTTTTTTAATTAGGCCAGCCAAAACCACATAAAAATATATTTGTCAACAGATTATTATGACAGATGCTGACTATTTTCATAACGTAAATCCCTTTGATATATATATATATATATATATATATATATATATATATATATCACAGTATCTAATATCTAATTAAAACGAGATGTGTTCTCTCGCGAGACTGATCCGCAAAAGAATCCTACGCCTTTGGGAATATATTGCTGTGTAGCACATAACATGGTACACATTCAAGAGCCAACCCCTGCACGTCCGCCCTGTAATATAATCGCAAGTTTTATATCACATTCCCTTATAACATCAAAGGCGTAACGTACAGGGCCGTATTTGCGCAACGGTCCCGAAGCCTATAAAAATAAACGTGTCGAATAGGCCACAAAAAAAACAAATAAGTGTCCAAATGTGAAAACAACAACCTTAGATTTTTACCCTTTTTGCGTTATTTTACCACCTAGGTAGTATCATCATCATCACCATTATCAGCCCTTATCGGGTCCACTGTTGGACACGGGCCTCCCTCAATGAACGCCAAGACGACCGATCTCCTGCTACTCGTATCCACCCCGGACCGGCTACTGCACGCAGATCGTCTTTATATATTCAATCATGCAGCATATAACCTAAAAGTGTTTATGAAATACCAACATTTATTTACTTCAAGTAAGTACAAAAAACCTAAAGTAAATATTACTTACAGGCTAATAAGTTTGCTAATGCCACATTTTTACTTAAATAATTAGGTTTTGTATCCCTCTGAACGTTGCCCCAGGATCTCCGGGCGTCCAATTCCGACCCTGCTATCATAGTAATCATGGTTCTATTATACAGTATGTAGGGCTAAAGGCGTGGCATTTCATATCTGCCAGTAAAGCACCATGAGGCGGCCAAGGTCCATGGATTAGGACCCCCCTGAGGGTTTATGTCAGGGTGTGTTAAATGAGATTTTAATGTTTTTCGCCTCACATAAACACTACGCCAACGTGAAAGAACGTTTTCTATTGATTAAACAGTAGTTTTCTCTTGCTTTTATTTACCTGAGTACTTTACTTACTTATTTAATTAGAACGAAATTCGAAAGAGAATGTCATTCGAGTTAAGGCAGTTCAAAGTTCAGCCTGGACGTTAATGACCTTTGGAGACATGGAATAACTGCACATTAATTACCCCCTAACTATTGCAACTCCGTAACTTCGAGAATATAAAATATTCGTATAAACCGCAAAATACTCTAATATTAAGTAGTTAGAAGTAATGGCATAAAATGAATTTATGTGGGAAACTAGGTCCAATCTCAACTAAAGAGTGTAGTGTGTAAAATATCTTTAACAAGTTTCTACCGAAATTTCGGGAATGTAAAATATTCGAATAAACCGCGAAATACTTTAATGTTTTAGTAGTTAGAAGTAATGGTGTAGAATGCACTTAAATGGGAAACTCGGTTCTAATTTCTACTAAAGACTGTGGGGCATAGAATAATTTTTAACAAATATCATATCGCGTGCTTGGCAGATGGAACCTGTTCTTCGTTTTGTTTACAAAGAGTACTGCCGTATTGTATTACATCCAAACACCAAGGCCAACGCGAAAGGGCAAATACTTCCCGCTCACATGTGCAACAATTTTCTGACATAAGCTTTTTTCCAGTTCCACACATATTCGCATAATTATTATGCCTACTTGTTGCCGACTATCCCTCCTCCTCTCCAATAGGCCGTCGGTTGCTCACATCGCTCGAACCGCTACAGCATATCGGTAACATGTGAGCCAGAATTACCTCCTGGATTGCTGTGCAGCGTGGCCTTACAAGACACGTGTACGATAATCAAAGCTACGCCCATGACTGGCATATCAGCTTGCTCCTCCTATTTAATATAGAGAATCCTTCGCCCGTGATAAGTATACTAGCGAACGCGATAAACCCTGTCGCAAATAAAACGCGACGCGCTAACCCTTCAATCACGCCGGCTCGTTGGGCAATCGTGATTTCATTCCGATGTTCAATCTAACCCACTCTATTTTCAATCAGCGCACCGGATTACAAATTCTATCGTTTTACTCACGCAAAAAGAGATAAAGTATAGCATATTTATGAAAATAGTTTCAGCCGTTCTTGAGATGCACAGTGGTAACATTAAGAAAAAACACTTCAAGTTTAACGTATTTTTCACAGCAAAAACAAATCACACCTGTTCCCTAGTAGCCACCCCACGGCCTAGTGCCACGTTTCGTGCAACGTACTCAACTCTGTATGGTTCATGCAGGCATGCCTTGAGGATGGTTCCTGCCTGAAATTAGACCTTCATTACTCTATTTACGATTCACGTAGGTTGCGAAGACTATTGCAACTGCCTTCGCAAATTCCGTTCATGGCAAGCCAGTCTTACCCCGTTATCTACGTAACATTTCGCACGTAGATGTAATCTGCGTTAAACTTATACGTTGTCATCCCACTCAACAATGTCTCCGCTCTCGTGGTTATAATTAATGTTCAACCCTTACCGTTTCGCATAACATTATTATCGGTATCGTCACTGTAGACTGTCGAGATATCCGTCGGTATATCACATACCCTCAATGAAAGTTACAATTTCACAAGCATTTGCTGTATTAATGGGTTTTAACATCAACGAAACATTGAGAAATCACTAACTTCCCTTTTGTTGAAACTTAAGGGGCATCGCAGCCCTTTTTACCTTTAACGGTAGACTATAAGAGCTAAAGATTTAATAATAAACATTCAAATGAAAGTGTATGTACCATTCAACACATACACCTACATACATACATTCGCTCTAAAAACATTTCCTTCTGACGTAGTCGTAACACGCCTACTTATTTAAATAAGCGAAGCAGATAAAGCGGCGAAGTTTTATCTAGTGTAATATAATAAATTTACACAGTACAAGTTGAATGAGCAAATGTTTTCACGCCCACGGCTCGTTTTCAACAATTAATCAATGAACTTGACAATACACACCTTTTCTGTTTACCCGACACGGCACTAAATTGTATAATTTATCAGTTAACGAGACTGGGAAACAAATCTTTTGTAGTGTCTTCACTAGAAAGTATTTGTTTCCCAGTCTTGTAACTAAACGATATCTATGGAGGAGCAAGGAGGGTAACGCATGGATTTAGAATCTATGCGTATGTTCATGGGCGTCGGTAGTCGTAATATGCAACGATTTCTCGTTTGCCCTTATATATTATGATATATATATATATATAATAATCAGCGTCACTTATATTATTAGCATAGACAGAGAACATCACGAATATTGTACGTAATTTTTAGGAGCACACGAACTCTAGTCCAGTGAACTGTGGAGGCGGGAGCATTAGCGCCGGCAACCAGTAGCAGGTCACTCGGAAAAAAAGCACGCGAACGATCTGAACTTTTTGATCCCACTGTTTATTACCGGAACGTGTGCAGTTACACTCAGGCGTATGGACTATCACAACGAACATCTCGAACACAACAATGTAGCTGCCACTTCCTGCTGGGAACGATTTACATAGCCGTTGCATCGTCGGTCTTTTGTCTCTAGAAATGAGTATTGGAATATTGTTCGCGCGAGGACAGTGTTATCTGGGACAATGTCCGTGTAGCGCCCGGCTGCGATTAGATGCCAGCACCGGAGATATTTCGTTATGTCACTACTACTGAAGTAGTGTCGCGTTCTGTCCCATATGGATTCTGTTTTAACGTTTTTTTAACGGATCATGTTGATACACTAACATTATGCTACATGCATTTTTAGAAGACGAAACTTCTTTTTCATTTTGAACTAAAAAAACACACGCTTGACTTCAGGAGCAAGCTGGTGAATACGTGACGAAAGCATTACGAAAACGATGCTGGAAAAAAGATACAAGTTAGTGAAAATTGAGAGTGAGAGAGAGAGAGAGAGAGAGAGAGAGAGAGAGAGAGAGAGAGACCGTTCCGTTTCATATCTCACTGTTGGGGTAAGGGAGATAGGTGAGACCACACATTTTCTTCAGTATATGAAATAAAGTTAGGTTAGTACTGAGTTTTACTTTATGCGTGTGGTCTTTAATGAATCCTAGAAACCCCATTGACACGAAAGCAAGTACTAGGTAATCTGGAAATATTTTGTAGATCAATCGAATTTCATACACAAAAACCTATTCTCCAATTGTTGTGTATTTTATCTTGTGTGTAACTTAGGTACTCAATAAAGGTGTTTTTATTCTATTCTAATTTGTACGAGTATACGAACACGAAATATTCATAAATAAGCGCCCAAAAGTAGAATAGGATATTTTATATGTTAAAGGAAGACAAAATGCAGTGGTAGCCCTTTTATGACTACCGACGCCCTTAAACTACTACCAACACTCACCACGTCGAAGCGTTACCCTCCAGTGGTCAATCGTCAACTCGCAGACTGCACGACAGGCGACACCGTAGTTGTCACTTTACGTGTCATGTGTGCCAGAGATACCTCCCCGGTCGGGCAAACACAATTCGGCTGCAATGCAGCTTTAGGTCTAGGTGAGGTTATGGTCAATAAGGGGACCGATCCCCGCAGATGGGAAGGACGTATCCCAATAGTTACGGGACTAGACGAGTTCGTCGAGCTATCACGACTGGGGTGCTGCCCCTTCCACCACGGTCGCAGTGATGAACCTAACCGGTACGGCGGTTTCCTTTGAGCTCGCTGGCAACTCGCGAGTGGCACTGAAATTATCTCCGATGACTGCATTACGTCGTTAGGCGAGCTCATTGTTTTCACGGAGCGGAACGGCCGGCGGAGTTGTCGCTTGAGAGCACAACTAAGGTACAACAAGACGGACAAGGACCACGACTATTCACATATCTCGGACTACTCAGGCTAGTGGTTAACTACTTACAACATGTAAAAATAATAGCGTTTCGGACCGATTTTAGCTACAGTGGCTCCCTTGGGCACCTCACATTTATAGTAGATTATATATCTATATTTTTATCTAAGCAACAATATTGCACAACTAATGAAAAAGAAATTGCTTTACAATTAATATTGGTTAGGTACTTTATAGACCACATTGCCAAGTAAGGCCAGCCTGCTTATGGCTATTTGCTTGTGTTATTTTGTTCAGGTAACATTTATAGTTCATCAAAATCGCCACATACCACGAACCTTACTTACTCGCTTGCTCCACAAATTATCGCATTCCAAACGTTATTTGTACACTAATTGCGCCCCGCGTGTCAAAACTGTACCGAAGAATATATTTTGAGTTTTTGTAGCTATGACCTGGGGAATTCCTCGACAGATGAGTAGTTTTCTTAGTCCGTTCAGCCATATCCCAGTCACCGTCCGTCACACGTGTATATGTGTATGTATATAGACAGTTTGAACGTGTTCTATTATTGATTATCTGTATCCCCAGTATCATATCGTTGTCTGTGGGCGATCACTTGTAGACTACAACGTGTTGACGAACTTGTCACATTTCTTAAGTTTGTAACAAAGCGAAGGCAATGAGCGTGTTACAGGTGAGTTCAAAGCCAGCGGTCGACTCATTTGAATACCGTATCGACTTCCTTTGTACACCAGATGGTTAATTGTTTGGCTGGGAGTGTCCTATTGATTGATAATTGACAGCCGAGGTTCGTAACGTTTAGAATGTACTAGCAGTTCGTGGGCCATGGCACTGGGGCAAAGGTTTTGTCTTCTTCGGTAATTCAGGCTTTTGTTTGTACTTACCGTTACTAAAATCATTGCCGAAACCATTAATATTATGATTTTACTAGCGATCTGTCCCATTGTGTAATCAACCTAGAGGCCCAATAATATACTAAAACCTTCCTCGGGCATCGCTTTATTCACGAAAAACCCTCATGAAAATTCTTTCGGTAAATTTTAAGATAATCGAACTCATAGTGACATACAGCTTCTGGGGGGCATCGTTTTATTCCTAGAGCATAAACCAATGTACATACATAGGTACGTGCCACTTATTATTTTTTTCATAGAAAGTTCTGCAGGGCATCACTTGTATTCACAGTGCACAGTACTTACAAATCTAAAAAAAAACAATTCGAAATATATATAATATTAATTTTGGCGGTAAAGAAAAGCATTGCCTATATCAATATCTGTACTATTAAATTTCATTAAATTGCCCGCTCTTCTATAATTAAATACGCTCAGATTTATAAGGAAACTTACGTGCTCTAAATTGTAAATGGAAGCGCCTACAAGAGTAATTTAATGAAAACCTCAATGTAATTCAACCCAATTTATCTGTCGGCATCGCCAAATTCAATAACAAAAGCAATTTCGGCGGAGACACCAATTTACTGACTCCGGAGTACAAGTTTGGAGTACCTGCCGTTTAATAAAATATTATTGAGAGCGAATGTTTATCAAAGATGCGTTACGTCGATCTAAATTGCTAGAAGGCGCCTAATACGTTACGAGCTATCGTGTCGAGGAAATAACGGTGTGCATACATTGATTTATAAAAATACAAGATATACGATTTCATATTCAACTGTCATTGTAAAGCATCCGTGATTGTACATAAACATTATTTTTTTGAAATGTCAACCTAACGGTGTATGATTGTCACGTTTACAATACAGATTCTACTGAGAAGATGTGAAAATATACCCCATGATCACAGTTCCCTATCAGGCCACTGATTCTCAAAAACCGTGTCAATGGAACCGGTGTTATATGAGCGAGCTGTACGAGGCCCCAATTTGGAAGGAGCTACATGGGCTGCTATTTAGCGATGGTTCTACTTCTTGCAATTAGAAGGCTAGACTAATTTGATCGTAATGAAGGCATACGAGTGTTATTTGTTTACTATATAATTTTCCAAGTGACTGTAATATTCAGGCAAAATTCGCGTACTATTCTAGTAATTGAGTAGATAAACTATGAGTGTAATGCGTCACCCAGCTCAGGACGTCGTGGGAACGACGGCTAAAACAAACACACTTGTGTAAACTGACCCAGCTACTGTGCCGAGAATTTACATACGTGCGTTATTAAGGACCCGCTAAGATAATAAATTACAGTTCTGAAACCAAATAAACACGATATAACATGGTGACGAAATATTATTATTTTGATTCTGTTCATATTGGGCAGGACTTCTCCTTTGAGTTGACGTTAATAGGTTAGAATGGTCAGGATTTTATGATAAATAAAAATGAACTCGACCATTATCTTATACTGAGAAACCCCTTCTTCTGAGAAATCAGTGTAGTAGAAAAATGGCCTTAAATACTCCATGTTGGGTGCTCGAGTACTTATTATTCATCAGCTGGACGACGTCCACTGCTGGACATAGGCCTCCCTCACGGAGCGCCACATGTCACGGTCACGAGCCATTTGCATCCAGCAGCTCCCCACCACCTTAACAGAGTTATGAGTCTATCGTATCGCCGTCCCATACTCCGTTTTCCGGTGCGGGGCCGCCACTCGAGAACGTTTCTTCCCCAACGGTTATGGGTTCTGCGAGCCTTATGTGGCCTGCCCATTGTAGTACCCAAGTACTTATTAAATACTACTTATTATATGTAGCTACAGTCGAACATACACTATTTCTCACTTTGCTACAGAGCAATTCCTGACGTTAACTGAGTCAAATAGAAATTAAAACATGCTTTTACACGTGCACGGAGTCGAACCCGGAATGTTGCGTCTGTAATTTAAGTGTTATCATAACGGGATCAAGATATATCGCTGATCAAGTTATTAGATAATTAGAATAGAACTAGAATAAAACTGTTGAGACTTGAACTGAAGAAAGTGCAAGGCGGACTCGCGTACCGAGGGCTATGTCATAGCGGAAGACACGAGCTTGACAATGTTACATGTACAGGCGTATTCTCACACTTTGTATGAAATGAACTACAATATAATTTTGTAATGATTGTTTTCTGTGATACAACTATAAATTACCACTTTTTGCTGTCTGTTCTCATTGCAGCTACATTAATACACACTGTGTGAAAATTTCAATTTTCTATCTAAAGTTCAAGAGATATAATACCCTGTGCTAGGTGGACTGGCAGATAGCTGAAGCTTAGTAATAGGGTTTCATTGACACTATGGGGTAAGGAGTTCTATCAACATTAATAGATTTTTGTGTATTTATGAATTTATGGTATACAATAAATTTTCGGTCGTCTTGGCGTTCATTGAGACAGGCCTGCGTCCAGCAGTGGACCGATACGGGCTGATAGTGAGGATGATGGTGATGATGATTATTAAATTTTCATCTTCGATCAGCAGTTCACTGCATAAAATAGAACGAAAATATGATTTGAGATGAACTGAAATGAGCGGTCAGCGTCATATAAATGTATGAGTTACGAGGCTGTTGTAGGGTACATCGACTTCACGCTCCGAGATCTTAAGTTGTCTACAGCTACGAAGGGAATGAAGGTAATAATAATAATAATAAGCAAGTAGAAAATAACATGCACTGGACGTCGGTAAATATCAATAGCATCTATTGAACATGAAGCCCAATAGCCAAATTTCGCTATGGTCTAGAGAGACAAGGCAACTGCGTAAAACATGGGTTTGAGCACGAGAACATTTCTATCGCGTGTTAAAAAAGCTTTGAAATAGGGCCATGCTTCTGAACAGAGCGCCGTCGCGTGAACTGATGATAAGGCCTACGATGTATGACTTTTTTATTACACGTTAAAAAACGTCTCGTACGAACGGGGCCCTATACTGCCTAGCTACTAGGTACACACTTCTGAATACCATACGGAGTCACAAGTGTAATCTCTTTTCGAACATTCCTCCTGTAGCAAAATGGATATTATGTTAGCTAGCAGGATCGACTCGCTCGACGTTCTCTCCAAAGCCCACATTATCAAATTACTGTGTTAGAATTGTAATACTGCGTGTATCTGCTCCTTGTTGCAACAATACACATATTGGCGCAACTAGTAAATACCGCTGATAAATATCAGCGGCGGTCTTTTTCCACTTGCAATTTCTATATCGTAGCAAACTGCGACACCACAGCTAACAGTGCACGTCGGTAGCACGTGAGCTGGGGGGACTGTCCCAGGTAGTGTCGGCCCCGGGACCGACGCCTTGTGTAATGTTGCCAGCTCGCATTTAATCGCGCACTTATAACACGACAGTCAGGTTAAGCTTGTTACACTCACGGGCAAAAACAAACATTCATAGAGCAAATGTTTGCTTCGCGCATCTGATGCCCCGCCCTCCGGTGACGGCGCGAATAAAGCGATTAAATGGGAGATGGGTGGAGATGTAGACGTCAGTGGACGTTGACATAATATATTCATAGCGATCAATACCTCATGGTATTTCCTTCTTTAAGCATGGGGGGACAAAGGAAAAATCAAAGCGACTTGGTGGGTACCGATGCACATTCTCATCCGCATAAGCCAATGTGTTGCCCTACTACACTCCACAGGCCACCCTGCGACTAGCATAGCTATCACTTTTAAAGCCGTATCATGTGCGCTGGAGAATCTCTTCCAGTCATGCCGGCTCAATTGAGCTCAACATAGACCAAATTATTACCTATGGCATTTGCTGCATATTTGTCAAGACGTTTATATAGTCTGTCATATGATGACAGTTGCGACAGCTGATGTCTGTGTTAGATACATATAATATCTAGTACGATCTTGGCGTGGCTTCCATTCAGTACAAGAATTAGAAGATGCCGATTAAGCCATATTGAAGTGATCCAGGAGTTAGATGGACCCTAACATATACAGTCATTGACAACATCACACACAGTATTCTCATGCAACCGTAGCACATGTAGTGTATGTATCCCGAGGAAATTGTAGTCTTATATAATATTGTCAGTCTTGGTAGGTAGGGCACAAATTCAATAAATATGTTGACAGATATGCAACAGTGTTATGCTATCTAGCTAAATATTAGGTCTTTACATATGAAATTGGCGTTCTTCGTACTCGCCACCTTAATCACGAATTTCTTCTCTTTGGTTAGGAATTCCAAATTCAAATTAGCTATTTACTCATGTATATGCTTCGATGAGCGTCATTTGTTTTGTTTGCATCACTCACTTTACAAAATACAAACCTTAAAATATCGCATTCGCATCGAAAACTTGATTTTGAGCGGGTATACTATCATCACCATTGAAACTGCGAGTTACTTAAGTGGACGAGTTCATTTGTTAAAACCCATGGAGTTGGACAGTTTGCAGTCGCGAGTGAATATAAAACAGCAGTAAATGCATAAATTATTGCTCATTATACACCACTCGTTTCTACTGCTGATAAACGTTGTCCCGTATACGAGACCATGACCGAGAGAGAGAGAGAGAGAGAGAGAGAATAGATGCTCCGCTCGCGGATAGATCACCGTCCTCTTGGTAGTTCTTTACCCTATAGTTATATAGCTGATAATGGAAGCATTCATGTTTCTTCGAAGGTGGCGTCAAGAGTCTTCATAACCGGCGTGTCTGCATGTAGAGAGTAATTAATGTGGAGGAAACGAGGCAAATGTGATAGTGTCGTGACATTACGGTATTTGGTTCTATATGCCTACCACAATAGGCAATTGACGGGAAGATATGATGTTGTAACGTTAAGAGAGCCAACGAACATTCCTTGATTTTGGTTCGGTGACTACCGAACACCGAATTATAGGCATCCGTATAATTGTTATGCAGGCGACTTCCCCCTCCAATGGGCAATCGAAAACTCACAAACCCAAGAAAAGCGACAGTTTACACCCGTGACTCTGTAGTGTAAAAGCGTTACTTTTTCACACGAACTCCTCATTTTTTAATTAAGTCGTTTCTTAAGGAGTAATATATGAAGTTTTTTATAAAGATGTCCACATGAAGATATGCTAGATAATGCCTTACAACTGACAAGCTACAACTCTACGTTAGCACGTAACTGAGATAAGCGTATATAGAGACAACAGGTGATGGCGTATACAACTATGAGGAAAACATTATACGTAGATTAGATCGGCGGGTGCGGTCCTCGCGAGGAAATAGGGGCTAAAAGACGCGTGGCCTGTGAAGAATGGGCTGCGCATAGGGTTGACACCGTGGAACATTTCAACCACAACCTAAACACTCGTTTAAATGTTAAATTTCGGATCTTTGTTTCGAAAAAATTTAGTTTAATAGATTGAAATATATACGTCGTCTGAAATATATACGTCGTCTGAAAGCGGCCTATATGCAGCAATGGATTGATAGGTGCTGCTAATGATGATGATGATAGATATATTATTTTCAGACAATGCATTTTAATTATTTTTAACGTTTACTTGTTATTACCGTTCTACAGTTCTCAGTTCTCTTGGCACGCGCCGTTAAGATGCCTTTATTTGTTTTATAACATAAATTATATAAACCCTTATGTATTAACGTTTCTATAATGCCTTCACGAGGTCTAAATCAAATATAAAAACTAAGATAACCATAAACTAATTGTGAAGTCGTCGTAAAATTTGGCCACATTATTAAAAACAATGTGAGTAAGCTGTGGCAACCCTAGTCATTCATGAATTTACGCACGGCAACAAAGAAATTTTAGTAACATGACATTGAAACCGTTATAAACTTTAACTTCTACGTTATAAGACATATTATCCCATGAAGTTATACAATGCCATACACGGATGCGCCTCAAGATTGACGATGGCGAAGCAACGAGCTCAATATAACGAGTTACAAAGTATTTGCTCCTCACTTCCGAGCGAATTCTCCACCGATTATGTCAAAACACTGTGCCTGCGTACAGACAAACCATTATCATTCTTGTCCTATATCCCTTCGGTTTTTAAGCGACAAAACGCTCTTAGAGTCCTGTTGTTATAAGTTTTATACCTAGACTCGACTATTTCACTTGACATCAATGCAAAGTGCGAATCCCGGCCATGCCATGGCTGCCTTTCTATGTATATATCATACGCAAATAGTTGTAATAAGGATATTAAATATATATGTAAAATATCGTAAATTTATAAATGATATGTAATATATTTAATTTGTCTAGTACCTGTAACACAATTCATTATGGTACTTGGCATAGGCTAAGGTGGTGTGATGTGTCTACAGCCTAATTTTATAAAATCGTAGTATCGACTAGTGTTTGTTAGTACAAGTTCCAGAATGTTGAGTCCAGGTGGTATCTAATGAGCGCAAATAACCGATGTAGGCTACTAAAGCATTTGTAAGTCGTTCAGTGTTTTCTTTAACGTAATAAATATAAATTGCAAATTACTTAAGTGCTATTAACGCCAGGTCAGATACAACTTTGAAACAAAATTTCACATCCAGTAATCCGATTGGGACGGGCTTAGCAAGTTCGCTAATTGCAATAGTCACGAAAGCCAACTGAGTGCGAGCTAAACTTGACCGAGTGTCCATTTCAGTAATTCTATGGAAGTTTCACATGAATATTACAACTATGTTCCTCTAATGTTCGAAATTCAACCTGAATTTAAATTATAATGTTTTTACGCAATCAAAGGATTTATTAAAAAGTGTTATCAGATCGATAAATATAGTTATAAAAATGATTTGATTACTACCTGACACTAACCTGTATTATAAAACGAAAAGCATAAAATATTTAAATGGTTCAACACCTTCCATGTAAAGTGGCTCATCTCGTTTCCCTTTCCTATATAAAATTTATTTATTGTGTTAAATAAAATGGTACAACTTACGTTTAATGTGGCGGCTAGGCGGCTCGGTGTTCACTGCCAACTCCCGCAATATCCAACATTAGCCTGTCGACAAAACGAATATTTATTAGCGTTCACACGACTAGGAGTGCTACGTGAATGATTTTTCTGATCCGCCTCATATAGATAATAAGAACTAATTTTTATAATCATAACCATAGGAAAACATTAGAACAGTCGAATACAATGTTGCGCCGAAATTTAAGATACATCATTTATATTTCAAACTGGAAGCCAATTGTCACTTCAATTTAGTTTTGTAATATCTTAATCAGTCTATTATCATTATTCCCCAACGAGCAAATTTCATATGTATTCCCACCTGGTGAACGGTCGACCAACACTTAGTCTTCCTAAACGCGACCACCACTCCAGAACGTTACTGGCCACATGTACCTCCCCGGTCGTGCCTAATTTTGCTGAAATATAGCATGGCAGTACCTCCTACAGTAATCATTGTACCATACCTATGTAAGAATGATTATATTAATTTGGCAGATTGAATGATAATCTATTTAAGTATCGACGGAGCGATTGGCGCAATTGTAAATTGGCGATATCACGCGACAAATAGGCTCGCTGAAGTGGCAATGGGCTGGTCACACGTTTAGAAGAGCAGATGGACCACTAAGGTTTTGGAGTGGAGGCCGCGTTTAGGAAAACGAAGTGCTGGTTGGCCGTTGATCAGGTGGGAAGAGACCTCCGTGCAGTAGCCGGTCCGGACTGGATGCGAGTAGCAGGAAATCGGTCGTCTTGGCGTTTATTGAAAGAGGCCTATGTCCTGCAGTGGACCGATAAGGGCTGACAATGAGGATGACAATGGTGAATACCTAAACAAGCACTTTAAATTCTGTACGGCTGTCTGGCTTTTTAAGAGTTCCGTATAGGGTATAACAGGTTATATCCTCTGCGGATAAAAACCCTACGGACCCTATACCTGTACCTGGCTGTATCTCATGAACCGAGGTAGCTTGACAGCTTTCATCTCATTAAGTGATTTTGATAGAACTTTTACTGAAAGATACAACGTAGTTTATAGGGTAAAACTTAGTCTACATTTTATTTTAAAATAAAAAAGAAAAGGTATACGCCTGTTATCCCCGAAGAGGTAGGCAGAGATGCGCTAGTACATCCACAACTCGTAAGTAGATATACTACCCTCGTTTTAAAATAATGCGACTAGATATGTCGTATTGATATAGTATGTAACTCCTACTATCAATACATAATTGAAAATTGACTGGTAGTAATCGTAAAATGTGGGATGATTTTGTGATTCGAATTTCGAATATGATATAGCCCACAAGGAAGTTTAACTCTTCAGCACTCCTATTACTCGTTTACCATCCAACCATCCAATGTTACTGCAAATATACCTACCGTCGAGATTTCTGAAAGCAATGAAATACTCGCAATGGTCCCTGATATTGCCCGAGCCGGCCGCCGGGAAATATGAAGGGAGAGCATTGGGAACGTGTTCACCGAGTTGCTCAGTAAATTGCGAACGCCTAATATTCTGGACGCCCTATTTTTGGAACTGTTATTTACTTTTGTGTGTTTATCAATTCGTTTAGTTGTACTGGTATAGTTTATGTTATATATGATTTGTTTTTCAAGTAAAACTTCTTTCAGCATCTTATCTCCTATCCTTCATATCCAGCGCATGAATAAAACAATAAATTAGAATTAATTTTTGCGTAGTCGGGTGGTCTTCAGTTCACTCAAATTTCTTTAAAGTTTAATTCATGATGAAATTCAAGCACTGGTGAACCATCAAAAGCTAGAACTTGTGGGTTATTGCTGTCGGGCTCGTGTTCGCTGGTGTCATCGATGCCTACGCTCAGTGCTAGCGGACCACCTCGACTGTCTTCTTCTCTTCTTCGCTTCTCTTCTCATCATTACATTTTAGACACGCGCGTAATCGTAATACCAGTACGAAATTAACTCTGTCTGCCTGTGACGCCGTCACGTCCAAACAGCTGAACCCCACTGTGATGGTATCATAACAAATATATACTTGAAGGTGTTTGGATGAAAATGGGCATTAACATTTACAGGTGGTTTTGTCTGTAGTGTACGCGGTAAAAGTCACGTAAAACGGGCAGATCTTATAAACGCGTAAATGAATCGTACCTATTTCACGAAACGTATTCATTGTACATGTTTAACACCAGTCAATCCAATCACCATAATCGCATGTGGGAAATCAACAAAGACAATTTCCGCCCACTCTACAGACACAATACTCTGTATACAGCGGATTATGAAACTCACACGACCACAGGACAAACAAACACCGATACGTGCACTTTACGAGCATTCGCAATTACAAGCACACTCGTAAACCGAACACAAGCGACAGCATACAACGCATAAAGAACTGGTCATAAATGTTCATGTTAATGATATCGTTAGATAATGCCCCAAATACTATACGCTTGTGCATGGATAAGATAATCATACATTTAATTTGACTATGTCATATACTATGATATTATGGGGCTTGCATCCGACAACTAGACATGTTCTAATAATATTGCTATCTGGAGGACCGAGTTAAGCTAAATAATCTTTCTGGATTAACCAAATGATAAACCAAATGTACTAGCTTATTTTTTTGTAAGAGGTATTGCTACGCTGCGTTGCACGGCCGGGGAGGTATCTCTCGCTCACACGACACCGCATACTTTTGTTCTCTCCCTTCTGACTTCGTTACGAATTCTGACGGACAGAGAAGCACCCAAAATTGCACGTTCAAAAGCCCGTCGACCTACAACAAACTTGCAGACCAGTCCTAAATCAAGGGGCCATGTTTCGGCCCCGTAGGTCATCACGGGGAAAAAGCATTGGTAGAAGACTTTTGTCTTCAAGTTGTGCGGTATAGGCTCCGATTGCTATACTATAAAAATAAGAAAAGAGCAAGAGACTGTGACGTGTCGGACTGCAGTCCCATCGGAATAGGGGACCAAGGGAATAGCAAGTGCACTTGATTTTGCGCATACACTTGTGCACTATATTATCTTCCGCGTATTTAGCTGTCTAATGAGATGACCGTAGAAGCATTTCTGCATTTGACATTATCATATTCTGCATTTGGCATATTGGACATTATCAAAGTACTGACTGTAATAATAATAATATAATTTATTTGCCTTTAAATATGGTAGAATATACAAAAAATGTTACAAGTACTAAAGTACACATGTTTCGCTACACCTAATAATAGCAGACAAAAATTAATTCTTGTATTAGAATTACAATTAAATACCACAAAAAATCTAAATCAATTAAATATTATTAAATATATAATTCATACAAACAATATTAATAATTAGACAGACATTTATTATCTTATATATCTTTGATATTATAATAGTTTTTTGTGACAATCCGCTCATATAATTTACTTTTAAACGTTGCTGGCCTTAGCTTCTTTAAATCATTTGTTAGTTTATTATATAACTTTACGAACATGTTTAAACATTTTTTTTATATTTGCTTAACTCCGGTTTGTCATCGATTACAGATTTATATGGATCTCGTCGACTACGACAATTTATTTCTTCGGCTGACATGAATAGGTCTCTATGCTTGTAGACAAACATGTTCATTTCAAAGCTGTAAAGTGATGGTAGCGGCAATAGGCCAAGTTGTTTAAAGAATAGTCTACAAGATTCATCTGGCTTAAGACCAGATATCGCTTGGATACACTTTTTTGTGCTATTGTCCCGTAATATTAGCTGATAACGCAAGAGGGATTCAACATATGGGCGGTAAGACGTAATGGCCATTTTTGTATTCGTAATTCTTTTTATTTCTTTAAGTGCAAATGTGAATTTATTCATCTTTGTATTTAATTAATTTATATGTAGTTTCCAATTTAAAGTTTCGTCTATAGTTAGTCCTCAGAATTTAGTATCAGCCACTTCTTTTAGTTTTAATATATTAAGCTTTCCTTTTTTTAATTAATGTATGGTATTTTCATTTATTTAAATTAATTATTAAGTTATTCATATTGAGCAATTTCAGTAAGCGTTCAATTGCGTTATTAATTTCGTTTTCATGGTCATCATGATTAATTATGCTATGTGTTTTATTTGATGTTACAATTATTGAAATATCGTCTACATATAATATAAATTTGTGATGTTAGATGTTGACTAGTTCATTTACATATACCAGGAAGAGAAAGAAATAGGTCCAAGGACGCTCCCCTGAAGCACACCGTACCTGTTATATTTAAATTAGGATAAGTACGAAGTGACTTCTTTACTGTCGCTACATCTCGTGACTGTAACACACTGCTGTCTACTATGTAAGTAACTAGAAATTCAATGCAGTGTTGGGCCTCTAATCCCAACGTCTACTAGTTTCTGCAACAGAAGGTCATGCAAGACGAGATCAAAAGTCTTTACAAGGGAAAGGATTGCCAGCGTAGCCGACTTTGCCTTTTGAAACCCGAACTGCTCGTCAGCTATTATTTTATATTTAGAACAGAATTCAAATAGTCTTTTTTAAAATAGACTTTTCTTAAATCTTAGAAAATATACGTGTCAGAGTTATCGGTCGGTACTTATTAATATTAAGTTTCTCCCCCTTTTTAAAAATCGGTTAAATAATTGATTGCTTTAGCGTATCGGAAAACCTCCCACAAGTAAATGATAAACTAACTAAGTATTTGAGAATTGCAGTAAGTTGAGCTTAACAGATTTTCAAAATTTTTGTGTTTGTGTCGTCGTGACCCTCAGATTTCTTGTTTTTTAATAACAAAATTTCTTTTTTCACATTTTATTCTGACATAGGTTTTAAGAACATTGTATTGTTAGCGTACTTGTAGGTAGGTTTAAGTGTAACACTGCGGGTGTTGTGTGTTGATTTTATTTAGTGGTTATTAAATGCCGATGCTATTTTCTAATGTTTGACACACACACACACACACACACACGCGCGCGCGCGCGCACGCGCACGCACCCACGCACGCACGCACGCACGCACACACACACGCACACACCCACACACACCCACACGCGCGCACACCCACCCACACACACACACACACGCACGCACGCACGCACGCACGCACGCACGCACGCACGCACGCACGCACGCACGCACGCACGCACTCACGCACTCACGCACACACACACGCACACACACAAACTTGGGTGTTAAATTCTATTTTATTGTAATCGAGTTTATATATTGCCTGATTTTAGTTGGCTTATGGAGCCAAGAGAATGGGACGGGATCTTATTGGTTGTGTGTTCTCCTGTTTTTCTTTTCTGAGTTGGATTTAATATGAACATATGATGTAACTATAGTCTTCAAATAGAATTTAAGGGTTGAAGAAAAATCCATCCGGGCTGCAGCAGGGAGTCTCGAACAACTACTCAGACAAGGCTTTTTACTAACCGTTATCATATTCTGTTGTATTGTTTTAAGATTGTTCTTGATTGTGAATATGTGGAGACCATCATTAAATAATTGTATTCAAAAGACTGACTAAATCTGTACAGTAACTTTACACCCTCCACCCCGACGCGACTCCTTCTACAGAATTAACTTGTGACAGTCCCTCAGATAATCTACATCGTTACCCTTGAGAATTTAATTTGTCAAAACCATATTGCATCATTTTATAGCGGATACAGGACCCATAAACCGAATAAAACGTATGTGACATACGGACGGGCATGACAAAACTATATAAATATAAGGGTTCTGTTTTTAACTTCTGCCTACGGAATCCGAAAAAATTGGACAAGAGTAGTCCAGCCAATCCAACAATCCGTAGCAACAAACATAAAATTGCCGTATAACATATATTCTCTTCGAATATACTAATTTTCGATAGAAGTTTATATCGAATTCTATAATCCCAATATTTCTCTTATAAAATGTCCTAGTCAAGAGAAATATAACTTAATAAATAATGCTGCGGGCAAATTCAAAATGCCTGAAATAAACCGGTATCTGCTTCACAGTTCGTTGCTTCTGGTAGTTATACGCCAGGTTCGTGTACTATTTTCCGATGCGTTCACGTAACATAGAATGTATCTCAGGAGTACCCACTACCGATTGTGTGAAGGAAATCATAGACAAACCCGAACTATTATGCTAATTGTATTGTTATCATCCTGTGCTTACGCGAGGGTCGTGCGTGCGTCCGCGATACTCTACCTATTTATGACTTTGCCCCTGTTATTCACACGAGACATTATGTGAACAACACAGTTCTATAATCAAGAGGATAAACTAATGAGCATATTCACGGAGCTTTTCACGTCTGCCTTTGTGTTTGTAGATCTTTGACCGAGTATAAGCTATCTATGAAACGCGACAGAGATTTTTGCACCAGATCACCACGTCCTGTGAATGTTTATGTTTACGCGTCATTTCTTGTGTCCGTCCGCGACAGACGCTGGTACGTGTAATGGCCTGCATAAAAAGAAATATTTGTTTTCATCTTTTTGATCGGGATCTATGTTGAATTTGTAATAATTAAAAATAATATAGATATTAAATCTATTAAATTTCTTGGACATTCAAATTGATCGACTAAAAAGATGTGTAGCCGTGCGAGACCTGGCGATGACGCTGCTCGTTTTATACGAATCAAACGTTAGAAGTAGCGCGGCGCCAACGTGGGACTGTCACATATAATTTGCATAGCAAACTGTACGCGCTCGTGTCATGGGCGACTATACACGTTATTGTTCCAGGAGAATATCATTTTATATATACATATATTTTATACATGTGTTTCGTTCCTCTAGAGTCATCGACAATTTTTCTTAAAACTAGACAAAGATTTGTGCCTTTACGTTTATTTCGTCGAACAGTGCAGTTCGCAGTGACAGTAGTCCTAACGTATAGAATGCCCAATCAGTCGTGCGACCATATACAAAAATATAGAAAACGAATGACACAATGCAAAGGGCCAATCCACGTACATATTATAAATCTTCGGCTGCTCATTGGAGGTATAATGAGGACGTGCACGGCGGCTGCTGGCTGCCGGCTCCCGCTGCGTAATTACGTTTCGTTCACATCAATGGCAGGAAGGCTTTCACGCAAACCCAATAAGCCACCGTGCGTCGTAGGGTTGCCATCAGTTGATGTCGTGACTTTTCAGGATTTTTGGACTCCTCTCATTGCGGTACGATTTTGTAAATATCAAGATTCAGTAGAATATTATAGACAAGGAAGGTCTATAAAAGAAAATGGAACTAACTAAAATTTTTAACAGCAAATTTAACAAAACACACACGTTGTCAAGATAAGTCTAGCGACACCTCGTACTTTAAATCCGTCTAACGTTAAGCCTTGCGTACACTCGAAAGTATTACCATTCCGGCTCAGTCGAGTAAAAAGTGTGATGTTCATCCCTAATATCGGTATACACAAGAGAAAATTCTTAATTTTCCAATGCAAATCATGTTTCTCCTTCAGACTTCAGATTATTTCATCTGATAACCCTAGTCGCACGTACTATCTTACAGGGTGAAACGCTTTTCTGTCGCTACAGTTTCTAGAGTGATCGCAGAAATATTGCTAGGGAGGGTGCAGGTTGCTCCGGTAATAGTTTAATGGATTTTCAAAAGGTACCTTTTGATTAAGTGACCTTAACACAGTGCAAATTGAAATAAGAATATTGAAAGCAGTCAAATTTTATATTTATGTTCTTTATAAAAGTGGAAATGTGTATTGGAACACATTGTAGAAGTGAAACTTAAACGGAAGAAAAGCTTAACGCATTTTAACGTATTTTTTTCAAATAATTAATATTAAGTTAAATAGATTTTTTAAGCAGTTGAAAAAAAAATTTCATAAACAATTTGTTACAAAGAAAATGGCAAGTAAAAGAGAAGTATAGACAGCAGAAGTGCCTTTTCATGCCATGAGGCTTGTCCCCGTGAGGTGTCTAAGCGGAACCTATAAAAATGACCTATACCTATGTACTGGCTGTTTAGAGTTTTTTACCAATTCCTCTACAGCCATGGTACTAGGTCACATACTTGAACGCATCGAGAGCAATCATTATATAGGGCAATCTCCGAAAAAATACCTATTCATGGATATCCACAAACATGAAGGACGATTATGACGATTAATATCAAAAGAAACATCTAAAATGAAGTTTATCATAGGAAAGTATGAAGTTCTCATTATGATCCGAGCTGTGTTGTGTATCTATTTTCGACTGACCTTAAAAGATAACAGGACACGTCTTGTTACAAATCACCTGAAAATAAATGCAAAATACAGTTGATTGAATGTATTGTCACTTCTTGGTGAAATTCATGTTAACACTTGATTAAATAAATAACTTTATATACTTTTTCCACAATTAATTTATTTTTCAATTTACATTCACTACCGGTTTCGACCTATCATCATCAGGTAAACAAATATTTTTGTAAGAAGGTAGTTCAATAAAAAATGTCAACAATTAACGGCTTAAGTGTATTGACGCTATTTATGTTTTTAATATTATCTGTGAGTCTAATTATTCAAATGTGCTCAATAAATAACGCAAAAATAATTACTTATTGTGAAATATAATAATTAGACATGATCAAAATAATTCATATATTTTATAATTGATGAAACCTTCATTTGGTTTTTAACATAGGATAATTATTTTTATAACATAATAAATTATTAGTTATTTTTAACGATGTCAAATTACAATGTCTTTCTGATCAATAAATAAATTTAAATATAGTGTTAATGTCAAAGAAAAAGGTAAATTATAAAATATGAATGTCACAATAGCTTAAAATACTTATTGTAATGATAATAATTAGATTTCAAATTATTTATTCTTAAAAATGTGAAAATAATCGTTACAAATGTTTGTTAAATATATGATTTATGTCAACATGTTATATTTTAAATATGATTTTCTACTATACATGAGCGTGTCAAACGCTGTCGATCGTTTAAAAGATTTTAAATATTTTAAAGCGGTTGATTTCCAGATATTCCAAAGCGTCCATTTTTTTTAACCTACCGTGTTACATGTAAGAATTTCATATGTCATGTTTTTATCGAATACGTGATTGTTACTATTTAAATGTTCAGCAAGTGTAGATGTTTTGAGTTTTATTTCTCCAAGCCGATACATGTTCTTTTATTCTAGTTTTGATATTAACTCCACACTTATCACATGTCAAACAATAAATAACGCTTCTGTTCTCAATTGGCATTTTATCTTTATTGTTACATATCAATGTTTTTAGACTACCCGTTGTATGAAAGGCTCTTTTCTCACAGAGTTTCTTAAGCTTCTTGTGAATCGGTGACATACGGACCCATATACGGTATTTTAACCCATTGGCTATTTGAAGGAGATTCTTTTTCACATGAGTAAATTTTTCCACTATTTTTCTATTGCTGGTTTTTATAATATTATTTACAAGTCGCTTTGTAGATGATATAACGTCCGTTATCTCACCGACTCTCCGTTATTTTCCCAACCTTATTATTTTCCTACTCTTCTAATCAGTTATTCTCTTCTACAATATTTATCTTATCTACGCGAATTTATCTTTGGAAAATTATATTTTCGTTTCGCGAACTAAATATACATATCACAAATTCAATTTGATTCAACGATATGTCAGATAGATAACGTGTTGTGTGTAAAGCTTCGACCTAATTCATAAAGTTTGCGTTTCGATTTACGGGACACCCTGACGTCATCTGGTGACGCGGTATGCGAGGAGCATGCAGTCTTATCAGTGGGAGCAAATGTTTCACGTCTGCCAGCACGTACAAGGCCCACGCACGTACAAGGATAAGATAAGTGTGTGCTTCGTGCTTTTAACCTTTAAAAGATTAAGTGGTGCCCTTCCTAAATTACACATGTGATTGGTTGAAATGTTTTGAGACCATATATAGTTCTATTTTTTTTAATCTATGCACCTCAAACCACGTCAGCACAGCCCCGAGGCTGAGTATCGTAAGGATGTCTTATATGAAGCTACTGCTACATACAAAGGACAATTATGTTATAAACAAGATTTACACATCTTACTAATATTATAAATGCGAAGGATGTATGGATGTTTGTTGCCTAAACACGCCAAAAGCAGTGAACTGATTTTGACGAAACTTGTCAATATTATGAATAAGTCTTTACCTATTCCACTAAGCTGATGACCATAACGGTCATAGGGAAAATAATTTACATAAAACCTCGTATAAACAAAGCGGACGTAACAATTGTATATGAAATGTGTGCGAACAAAGGAGAGCATAATGTTAATTGGAGACAAGTAGAGGGAAGATTATGAGTTTCAAGATATAGGACCGTATATACTATATAATATATATTATAAAATAAGCTGTGTGAATGTTTGAGATCGATTTTCACGCGGTTACCGCCTTTGGATGATTTGATTCTAGAGGTTGTAGTGTACAATTTGTTAAGGTAACAACCCAGGTCATTTTATGCTTATGCGAACCCGGGGCAGATCAAATAGAGCAATTGAGAAGTAAAAATCTGCAATGGCAATGGGTTAATGATGCCAATCGTCATCATCATCACCATTATCAGCCCTCATCGGTCCACTGCTGGACGCGGGCCTCTCTCAATGAGACTCAAGACGACCGATCTCCTGCTACTCGCATCCACCCCGGACCGGCTACTGCACGGAAATCGTCTCCCCACCTGTTGAACTTGGTCGACTGTTCACCAGGTGGGAAGATGATTTCCGTTCACTTCGTTTTCCTAAACACGGCCTCCACTCCAGAACCTTAATGGCCCATCTGCCATCTATTCTTCTGAGTGTGTGACCAGCCCATTGCCACTTCAGCGCGCTTATTCGTCGCGTGATATCGGATACCTTAGATCCATGCATGAATTCGCAACGAAGTCTTATGACTAAGTAATTATGTTGAACAGACAAACACCCAATGATGCCAATACTAGGTAACAACTATGATTTGTAAGCAAATTAGTTGCCACACCTACTGCTTACAATGAATATATCATGGACAGAGCGAATGACGTCTGCACACCTTAAGGCACATGTATAGATGGATGCCGTTTCGTACATTTAAAACATTAAGAATTCTCTGCCGTGCCCTCTGTTTTGTGTCCAAGCAAATCTTAATATAGGGAAGTCTGATTATCTAAATAAGCCTTGGTACCTGAGAGGGCCAGTAAGATTAGAAATCATAACCTAACAAAAATTAAAACTTGTCTTTTCATTTCTGTGCGCATATTCGCGCATTCTTTGTTGTAATAATAAAAACATCGTATATTTTTTTCAATGTCAATGTCATTCCTGACGTCCAGCTGTCAGAACAAGCTCAAAAAGTGAGTGAGTGAAAAAAATTGATCATAAAGCACTGAAAAGTAGTTTATATCCTTAAGGGGTCTACTTGCTGCTTACTCAATACGATTTAGAGGGATTCGTAACATTTATTTCTATCTTTAGAACTGAAAACCTGGAACAACAATAGATATTTTTCGCTAAGAAAGGTACATTTGAACAATAGAATACTGTTTACTGAATCCGATTTCAAATGTAATCAGATTTGTCAGTATAATAGATTTCTAAAGGACATCTTTTTCGATAAACTTTTTTAGTGAAACACTTTTATTAACATTTTACCCTTGAGCTAGTATTACTTATCGCAGGGATGGCCAACCGGCTGCTCGCAACTCATGGCGTCGAATCGATCGGAGGAAGTAAAAATCTTATAATTCCAAGAAGCATGTAATCACTAGATAGAGCGTGTTATCGAGCTATTCATTAATGAATATTTCCAACCGTGACTAAGCCTTTGTGATCATATTAAGCGTGTCTCAATGTATGTTTAGAGTATTTCAAGATGTTAACATTTGTGTGGCCTATAGGCATATTATTCCACGTTATATCTTTTGGGTATATAATTCAACTGCCATGTCTAATTACGCATTGTAACTTAATCTCAAAAGATAAATAGGCATTTCAGCACAAACATCAGCTAGAGTCTAGACACGTCGATTCTATTGTAGTTGTGATATATTGTTGTTAGCAATTCAATCTTGATTATTGTTAAGCCAACGTGCCCGCATTTAGCATATTTTACTTTGTTTTGTGATAACATAATTTATTACTCAGTAAAATATAAATGTGATTTCCCTGCTGATTCCTTTGTTGACCAATTTTATTCGCCATCCCTGAACACCTCATTCTGATCAAGATAAATATGTGTATTAAATTTGTGGAATTGGTAACGATTGTCTGCGATGCAATAATGACCTAAAAATTACCTTTGAAGTTGCTCGAAATAAATATATCTCAACGGTGACCTCATTTTTTTATATTTGACTATACTATGATAGCACTTTAAAGAAGGCCATTGACTAAGTTCGTAGGAGATTTCACTAGCAGTTGGCTTATAGCGACTTATCGAGATCATATAATATATATTATATGAGACGAACTGGTATTTTAGTAATTGATCAATTAAAGATGAATAGGGTGGTAAAATCGAAACAACTACAACTGAAAAGGGTGGTCACAGAAAGTGTTTGTTTACAGATGAGATTTTTTTTCAAATGAACAATCAAAATTATTTTTATGCTCAACGCTCTAAGGAAGATTACCAATTAGTCTTCAGAGTGACAACGTGAGCATCATCGGACTTTCGTGATTTTTCTGTGGTTTTGGTGGGGTGTTAGATATGAAGGAGTGAGTGAGACATACTTCTGTGAAAAAGGTATCCAAACACCAGTGTATTAAAACACCATTCTTGAGAAAGTAGTTAAGCCCTTAATAACACCATGTTCAATAACAAAGTGTGGTCCTTACAGCCAGACTCGGCGCCGGGTTACAAAGCTCGGTCCACCCAATCATGGTAAAATGGGACTAAACACGCTCTCCCATCACACACATCGAACACATCACAAAAACTCGTAATGCTTCAGCCTGGTAATCTAAGTACGCCGGTGAGCTGAAAGTACAATACACCAAACAACACTTGCCTACAATCACTAATATGAAAAGGCTACACGCACTCACCGACACTACATTTACACTTACACAAGTACTCACCGGACATTCCTGTACCAAACACTATTTACACAGGTTCAAGGTTGTCGATGTCGATACATGCCCTTGTGATGGGTCAACGCCCCAAACAATGGACCACTTACTAGTGGACTGTCCTCGATTTGTGGGGTACAGACGGGAGCACCAGATCCTACACAAAACCCTAGCGTGAAGCCGTTCTGTGTAGGATCTGTACTCAATCACGAGCAAGCAGTAAATTTCTTCGTTAAGCCTGTCTACTCTATCCTAAGCAGGTTCAAACAGTTCGATGGAAAGTAACAATTGTAAATGACTTAACTGGCTTTGACAAATTATATGTGTATTCTTGTAAATTTTATCTATGTCATCATTATAAATTCATGTTCGTACAATACATAGGTTGCAATGTTGTATGAAACCATAGAAGCCGCTAGGTCTACCCGCCGAACATTAGCACTCATTTATCACAAACCCGTCTCATAAGATTACCCATAGAATTCGAAAAAAGAAGAATCTGCCGACTAAACAACTCATTTAGAAGGACAAAAACCTATTAGCGAATGACTTGTTGCGTTTACAAAGCTTATTTGACATGTGCACGTCTTGTAGGTGGAAGGTTTTGAGACGCTGATTGTGAATAATAGATCCGTTAATTTCTTTCTGATAACTGTGCTGTGTAACTTGGCAACTTTCGTATTTAAATGGATGTATGATAAAAAATCTGGCTTGAAACGAACGTTCCGGACTTGATCGGAGCTGAAGACTATCCTTCATCTAGTCCCGAGCTTAACCCGCTGGATTATGATTTATGGTTCGTTTTAAAGAGTACAGCTTGCTCTAAGCGCCATGATAATACGGAGTCCTTAAAACAATCCATACGATTATCAGTGAAGAATTGTTAAAGAAGTAGAAAGAGTGGGTGCTTCTATTAATAACTGGCCTCAGAGTTTAAAGCACTGGATTGCAGCCAATGATGGCCACTTCGAATAAGCTTTTTGTATTTTTAATTATTTATATTCGTGTATGAGACTAACACACTGTAAAAGTAGTAAATGCTATTCAAGAAAGATTTTTTTCTCTGTATATTTATGGCAAGACTAGGTGGAGTGCTGCTGTGCTCGTGTAGGCTCGTGTAGGCTCGGGATGGGAGCCCGGCCGGACAGTCCTCGAGAAGGTTAAGTCTAGCCTTACCGCCGAGGCCAGCCTATCGCTGGAGAGATCCTGTTACCTGCAGATTCAGGACCCTCCAATACAGCGGCTGAATGCACCCGCTGGTGTTTAGTCGGTATTACACCCCCGAGTGCCGAGTCCGATACAGTCTCGATATAATCCGTAAATGGATCCCCTGCGTCAACAAACAAATAAAAAGGCATGTCACGCTCACGGATGACCTCATTACGAATCTTATCAGCTAAAAACCCGTATTTGGAGGCCACTTTTCTCAGCACTATACAAAAGAAATATAATATATTCTATAGATATCCCACAACAATATGAAAATGGTACGTGTGCTGTCGCATATATGTCGTTTCCAGTGGTTACGTCAATCTCTGCATTTATTATCTGCGTCGGAATAGTAAATGCGCCATTGAAATTGTAATAGGTATCGACGGCATCTCGTTTGGTATGACATAGCCTACAGACACACGACTACACGAAGTAAAATCACGTCAATACATTGAGAATGAGGGTATTTGTCAAAGAACTGAATGATAAAGTCGAGGATCTTAATTTGGATTTGTATGAGGTCATGTTAAATGCTTTCCTTAATTAACGCCAATTGTATTATCGTATTATCTACATCTTTCATATTAACAGGTTCGATCCTGCTCCTGTCTTTTGATTTGTATATAAATAAGTAAGGGTTGTGACGTATGGCACTCGGCTTACCCTGTTAAGGAACGGGCGTGTAGGTGTGTTGTTATTGTTTATGTTTACTCTCGACGTACAGATGACATGGCAACCAAATCTATGTAAATTTCACAAATGACCTTGGCAACGTTAAGTGCTAATTTAATTAACAATGTCTGCTTATCGTTCTAAGCAGACATTTTCTTAAAAAGGTAATATAATGAATATTATTTTACTATGTATTTACAAGTTAACATAATTTTATAATCTGTATCGTTAATTGTTGAACATGGCCTCTGGGAGGAGGCTGCTTGTTACTATCCAACTAGGCCTGACTACATTCCCATGACATAAAATCTTAAAATACAAAGTTTAAAGTTGTTATTAAATAATTAAAATTTACGCGGGCGACACTGTAGGGCGCCGCTAGTCCCAGTACATATATATATATTCACGTACTAAATTGACTAAATTGCACCATGTGCTTTATACAGGACAATCTCGGAGAAAATTAAATAGGTAATGAACAGTAAGTAGGGTGTGGATTGTATCAGTTCAGTAGATTTTGAGAATATCGGCTACATACAAACAGAAAGCTCTTGGTGACTTGGTTTTATAGTATGTATAGATTATCTACACACAAATAGCGTATGAGTAATATCAGGATCGTAAAGAGTGACAATATCAATATGAGCGCCAGAAGAGGAGACAAGCCAGAGGGTGTTAGGAAATACAAAATATATCTCTCTGTACACGACTAACTACACTTAGAGCATGGAGTGCTATTGCTGACATTAGAATTAAAAGTGAACTAATTATGTATCCTAGATATTTTCAAGTAACTCTGTGGCGTATCTAATGTAGAGCTCGGGAAACCTGGCAACTTGCCGAACGGAAGAAAGACCATATCAATAAACTTATGTGTTATGTTATATATTTTTATAATAAACTTGTAATATATTATTAATTTGAGAACTGCCGACAAATATATTATTTATTGCCTATTTGTATATCCCTTTTAACTTGAATCAAGTGATGGAGATAAGGTTACATTAATCAGCATGAACCTGAAAATTTGTATGAATAATCGAGACATACACGTCAATAAAAATTTTATATTATATTCCATAGACATCAATTTAGCAGAACAAGAGAAGTGCTAAATTAAATAATAATTTATTTATGTCACATCACATAACATGCATAGGCATATGCACGGTTCTAATTTATCTCTACACTCTACAGCACATCTGTCCATCCATTTTAAAGTTTTGTGCGGTATCCCGTAATACACCCGTAGCGACTATTAAATAGAGTAGCTCCGCTCTATGGACACTTTAGCTGTGAGCAACCCGCAACACAGCCTTGCAGTCGATTGCACGCGCACTCTGATGAACACTCCTTAATAGACATCGTTTCAGATATTTCTAGACGTGTTCTTGATCAATTAAATTCCTATTACACAGCACATTTCGTAAATGTACGCTTTGTTTTTTTGTGGACACGTATGCCTTGTTCACTTTACAATCACTGGCGTGGGTGTAGTAGGTTGTGCTTTGCCACGCTGCATTGCAGCCCAATTGGACCGGGGGGACCGAATTGGGAGGTACCCCCGGTCGTGCCGATCCCTTCGCTCACATGACACCGGCGTAAAGTGACAGCTATGCTGTCGAGTTTCGTGCGTGTAGTGAGTAGCCGGTGGCACGAAAACACGACAGTTTTTACTTGGATTCGTTCGATCGCCGTATTTTCCACTTTTATTTTAATGAAAATATTTTTAGTCTCAGAGGTTATATTATTTGTCCTGAGAATCTTTGGAAGGGAGGGAATCAGTAACGTATTTCGCTCCCCCTGCTCTAGTATTTACATAGGACCGCCCCTGTCCCCTGGGAGACTAATAACACGATAACTTTGAGAACGTTAGGGGATTTGGACCCAAAAGGCAGCTCCGAAAATATCTACCACTATACAATTTGTTTTTGATATGTTAAATAAGCAATATATTAAACTCGCTAAAAGCTTTGCGATCTTGTAACCTTTTTAAGGTTCCGTAATAAAAAATCAAAAAACGTTATTATTGTATTGGTCTTGGTGGTATGTGCTGGAGGTTTCTAAAAAGGCTTTTGATTATGCTGATACTTTGCGAGATATTTGCTTCTAAAGTGGTGTTGTTTTGAAAAGTGTGTTTGTTATTTAAAGATAATTAACCAATAACAGGTACACATTCATAGGTAAAATAAAATGAATGTGCTATGTTGGGTGTTTCTCTGTCCAACAGAATTTGTAACGAAGGCATAAGGCAGAGAACTAAAGTAACCAACGTCACGAGAAGAATAAGCTCGCTGAAGTGGCAATTGGCTGGTCACACACACAGAAGAACAGATGGCAGGTGGGCCAGTAAGGTTCTGGAGTGGAGGACGCGTTTAGGGTAACGAAGTGTTGGTCGACCTTCCACCAGATGGGAAGACGATCTCCGTGCAGTAGCCGGTCCGGGATGGATGCGAGTAGCAGGAGATCGGTCGTCTTGGCGTTCATGGAGAGGCCTATGTCCAGCAGTGGACCGACAAGGGCTATTAATAATGATGATGATGATTCATAGGTAGCCATTCTAATCACAATTATTTAATTAATGAATGATAATTTTTCGCCAATTATCCTGTAAGGGTACAAAGAGCCGATTGTGCTCCAGTGATTATGGGATGATAGCTGCAGATAAAAAAACATTTATGGTCCCATTTGAAGAGCTACAGTCGTAGATTTGCAAAATAATTAAGTAGAGGAAAAAATAAAAGTAAATTTTCATCGACCATTTTATTTCAACGGAATTAATGTAGATACTACTTAACATTAAACATTTCAATTAAAAAGCAACAAATAGTTTACGAATTTACAGCAAAACCTGTTGAAGAAACTGTTCGCTTCACTATTAATAAATTATTATATATACACCATTGTGATCGCAGTATCTCTAGAAATCTGC
>JAFELO010000036.1:736880-754545 GCA_017140195.1 Eumaeus atala | reverse complement strand
ACCGCCGCCCATAGACACCTACATTACGCGAGGTAGTGGAGGCTTCAAAGTTTTCACATAATTCATGTTTTCGGTCACACACTTCCAAAACACCATTCCGTGTTTAGTGCCGGGAGAACTCGCGACGCTCTCGCTACTAAAATAAAGTGTGTGATTTAGCAATAGCGGAGCGGTGTTTGCGCTCCTCTGTTGATCGAACGTGCGCTAATAATAACTCGGATTAAACTAGTTGGGTGTTCGCTAACGTCCGCAGCTGTTAACGACTTGGTGATTATCGATAATCAATTATTTTTATAGACCGAATCATTCTTGAGGTATTATTGATAATTACCAGTAAAAAAAACAATAACCCGGTGCTTTATATATTTTTTAGGTTCCTTCATCCGTACCCCAAAAGTTGTCCGTCTCTTTGACCGTTTATATGGCCTTTTCTTCGGAAATGAGTGAAAGGATTACTCTGCAATTCACGTCAAATACGGTACTTGCGGGTACGGACCATGAAATTCCGCGTGTTGTTCCAGAGGTCGCGGGTTTGAATCCCACCTAGGTCATGGATGTTTATATATATATTATATGTACTTCTATAATAAAATCTTCTAAATTCTAAATTTCTTAAATTTATAAAAAATATTAAATATATTTCCGTTGTCTAGTACCTGTAACACAAGTCCTTACGGTACTTCGTACAGGGCTAGGCTGACGTGGTGTGATAAGATCTTTATTAAAAAAAAAAACAAATCGCAGTGAAGAAGTTACACTAAATGTAATTTGTAGTATCTTTTGTTTGTAGTTGTGTTTACGTATGCAATGAACACTTGAGAAAAAAACTAGCATTATTTGTATTTTTTTTTTTAATGTAAGGGGAAACCGAGGTCGATAACGACTACGAACGCCCACTTACCACCACACACACACACACACAACCAGTACACCTGTTATATATCAGTACACTTGTTATATACCAGTACACTTGTTATATACCAGTACACTTGTTATATACCAGTACACTTGTTATATACCAGTACACTTGTTATATACCAGTACACTTTTCATATACCAGTACACTTGTTATATATCAGTACACTTGTTATATACCAGTACACTTGTTATATACCAGTACACTTGTTATATACCAGTACACTTCGTTGACGCGGGGAAGCGCATTTACGTGCCTTCACCTGCCCTGGGTTGGGGTCCAGTGGTGTGTGGGACTCGCGTCACATGGTAGGGCCGAATACCCACAATAACAACCGCGAGTGCCATCAGTGCCGCCCTTGGTGAGGTGCCCCGGAACAACAAACATCAGGGCACCACGACGGCTAGTCAGCCCCCTGAGAGACCAACTCCACATCCACAGATGGGGTTGCCCAGCACTACAGGCCAACCCCACCGACTTTGGGACAGTGCAATGGGGTACCGAAAGCGATTCCTCCTCCAGATCTTTAGGCCTCCTCTTCTTATATGAGGGGTGCAAAGATCCCCTCGGTCTAATTGGCTTCGCCTGGGTTCACCCCATGCTACTAAGCCCCACCGCCAAGACAAGGCTTGACTCATGGTGGGGATATACCAGTACACTTCGGCTAACGGTAGTACCTCAGAGTGCGCGTCGGTTTATCGAGTTGAGAGTTGAAACACATCCAGTAAGCCTCTATGGTATTTACGGACATGATAAAGTGTGTTCGAATACTATTCGTCAGACTTACATGCTCTTCGGTGAGAATTAAAACATTTTTAAGCTGTGCAATTTGGCAACCGCTGTATATAGCCTGGATGCAAATAGCAAGCGGGCGTGACCGAAGGCGCTCTAAGAGAGAAGCCTTTGTCCACCAATGGACGTCGTCCGGCTGATGATGATCTTGGTGGTGATAATGATGTATACATCCAGCACTACATCATCATCGGTCGAATGGCGTCCACTGCTGGACGTAAGCCTCCCCCACAGACAGATTGAATGTGGCCTAAATCATTCATCGCCTAATTTCGAGACATGATTATTAACTTTGCACATTATACTCCCTGATTCCCAAGTTATAACAAATCTGTGAAGTGTATATTAATAAATATAAATGACTACAAAACCAGAATTAAATTAATCAAAATAAACAACTGATGGACTGGGATACAATCTGAAAAGACGGTCGTAACATGAATGGACAATAGATATTTGACGACAAATATACGATAACTGTTAAGACGTGGGCGTGTTAACCTTTACCGTAGTTTACAACATCTGCACTAAAGATATTCATTTCGTGCTGTTTACACGATACATTTTAGATTTTACTATCCCACTGACATTATAAATGTGAAGGATTACATTAAGGAGTATCTTTGTTATCCTTTCATGCATAAATTGCTTCCTCTTCTTTGTCGATTTCTTATTACCGCAGATCGTGTCCCCGATGAAAGTCCTTCATGCCTCCTACAATCGTTCTCCATTGATCTCGTTGTTCAGCTTCACGAAGGTCTGCTGACACAGAGAGAATGAGCCCATGAGTCATTCACTTGGTCGTGTGACCGAAAATAAGATAAACTGCTTAATGGGTTGAAATTTGCAATGCAAATGAAAAATGTCAAAGGGAACTCTTTGGGCTAGATTTTACAAGGGACAAAGTTTGTTTAGTATAGTCAGTTGTATGTATGTAATAATATACATAAATAAACGTTCATAACACATGCTTTTCATTTTTTCACGTACTGTTCCCAACGATCACGAAATGAGACGTCCAGCTCTTAACGCAGTTTATATGCGAGAAAATATCATTAGTCGAGCAGACCTAATACAGCAGCAATGCCGCTAGTGCACTACTTTACAAGATGAACTTTACTGAAGAACATTAAACTGTGTGCGCGTAGTAAAACAATCCTTACTGCCTGAACTTTATGAGACGATTCTTACTATACACCGAACCTTATAACACTATTTATAGATCGATGAGTGTATCGAACTATCGATGAGTGTATAATATAACGGAATAGTTTAAATACTTTAATGTGTTCCAAACAACACTTCGACAGAATTTATAGCCCAAGTGAGACCTACAGCTATCTGGTCTAAGTTTATTATCTGCTGGTGCGAGTCGACCAGCGTCTGTCAGCAACGCGGCACCTCTGGCACACCTGCTCACCGGGCCACGCGCTACGCCATGTGGAAAAAACATATCGCTACCCTTCATCGAAATATAACACAGTCTATATTACAAGTTGTAACTTGCTGTTACACATCTGTGCGAAATTTCATTAAAAACGGTCCAGTAATTTGGGAGATTAGCCCGGACAAACATTGTCACGGTGACTATCAGCGCGTAGTGGAGAATGCACATTTCACTCCGATTTGTTACAAATGCTTATTAACTACGACGACCGCGCGCGAGTCGTACCACTCGCCCGTGGTGGATTTGGGGCGGTTCCCTCCAGTCATGATGACTCAACCAGCTCCTGCAGCCCCCAAGATAATATAAGGCCAACTATAACGGCCGCGCCTGCGCTGCGCCCCTCGCTAGAGATTGGGGAGATTGGGGAGGGCGAGAGGACCCGTTCCCATCGGCCAAAATAATAATAGTTACTTGAAATAATTTTAAATAAATATCGGGATGCATTTTTCCCATCTGTGGGAAAGGAGGAAGATCTGGCCCCCTATCTACCACAATCTCACTTAGACCGTCGCCCGACATATCTTAGAGTTATTGACGAACACTTCCATCAGCATAGAGCAGTGAAAAAAAATGCCCGTCAGTCTGCTTTAGGCTGTACCTCATGAACCGAACAGTTGAATACAGATGGTGTATTTCTTACGAATAGAACTACTTCTACAGATTTTATTGCGGTTTATTAAATTATTTAAGTAGCTCGACGTTTCAGAAATTTTACAGCAACCATGATCGCGGGTTGCCTGAGATGACAGACGTCCTGATGTCACAAGTTATTTAGAGTAACCGAATAATTATAAATATTTGGTTGTTCCGATTAGTACAAACAGTACTTATTATATCTTGCCTTGAGGTGTTATGTTTAGTTTTTGATTTCATTGTTTATCACTGGGTCCCAAGCAGAGGAAATAACCCAGCAATCTTTTTGATTGAAATTTGGATGTTTTTCAATTTCAATAGCCTCACGGATCATATTTGGAAGGAATTAGTGTTCTCTAGGGAGGATTTGCGCTTTATCAAATGTAATTTAATGGAGACGGCCAACTTCAGCATGCTCATAGATTTGATAAACACAGAGACACAGAACAACAAAGTAATCCTGTAGAGGTTCCAATTTTTCATTTTAGGGCACGGAACCCTAAGAAGGGATGCGTTGTTTTTACCCAATATATACATCATAACCGGCACCACCTGCATCCGCTGACCTGGCGGCATATTTCGTGAGCGCTCCGTGAGCGGGAACACTGCGACATTTTGTCCCCTAGTGAATACGAGGCATGAAAAGATACGGCTTTTATGTCCTTATTTGCTCTTAATCTAATAAAAGCACATACGCTATTTTCTTAAATAGAAATCGGGACAATGAATTTACACAAGTAGTTGCAGATTGGCGGAATACCACAGCAGTAGATTATACTTCTATCGCAAGGATATGATAAGTTACTTTGCACAGACGTGTGTATGTACACAATACGACTGCCACGTGGTCCAGCGGTAAACATGTTCAGTAACAGACGGGAGCTCCGGAGTACAAGGAGCTATTAGGATTTTTCAATGCATCGGAATAATAGAATGAGGGAATAGCGAGTGTATTTGTATCTGCGCAAATGCTTGTACATTACAACATGTCTAGACTAGGACGACATTATTGTATACAGACATAGGCCAGTTAGTTACATAACAGGGAGGCGGGTTATTACTTTAGGATCGTCTGCACGGATCGAATTGAGTTAGCGACAGATCACGGTGGGTTGCCCTAACCGACACGGCGATCCGTTTCCCACAAGAAAATCAATTAGCTCTCCCTCCTCACAGGCTCGCAGGGATACCAGTCAATAGACGTGGTGATTTGGCGCCATTGAACCATAATTCATGATTATTTATTAGTCTATTTAGCCCATTCTCTTAAAATGATGTATACGTGTCAATTTGTGATTTCATCTAATAGCATAAGGACAAGAGATTAAAAAATATAACAGGATAAATACTTTGTCCAAATGCTGTTAGATGAACAAACAAGCTCAAAAATTACTAATTTATTTTTATACAACTACAAAAGAATTAGGGACCGTGCGAAGCTGGGACGGTTTGCTGGTTGTTAAGATTATAAATAATATTAAGAAAAGCGTATCGATTTTTGTTTTGTGTCTGTGTAGATCCCCAAAGTCTTTAATTTAATAACATTACCATGACAGACACCTTTCAATGACCGCGAACGACGGATCGCGGGCATCCAACATGTAAGTATGAATATAAAGGTTTAATGTAAAACTAACTACGTGTTTCGCATTCGGCACCACAGTTAGGTAACGGTTGCAGACACCTGTCAAATTTATTAGGGTCCCAGCAGACCAATTTGAGGGGCTCAACGCATATATGTACATGCCACCCCCTAGTTTGTGCACCTGTTATACGATATACGGAATGTTGTATTTTATGTTAGGTTATGATATGAAGTGCCCCGAGCACTTCATATCATAACCTAACATAAAATTCATTATTATCATCATCAGCCGGACGACGTCCACTGTTGGACATAGGCCTCCCGCACAGAGCGCTACATGTCACGGTCACGAGCCACTTGCATACAGCGGCTCCCCGTCACCTTAACCAAGTCGTCAGCACATCGGGTATGAGGCCATACCACACTAAGCCCAAACGCCAGAGATATTTATAGCTCGTGTTAAAAAATGGTTTATTGATGCAATTACAGAAACTTCCATTGATGAAATCCGTAAATAACTAAAAAGTAATAGAATTGTATTTTTACACCCAATTGGACCGACACGGCTGTTAGGATTGTTCTCCACAGCACTGCTCATGCGATCTTTTGACGACTACCGGAAACACGCAAACCAAAAGCTATCGTAAATAATAACATCAAATTGAACAATATAAAATCTAAAACACTTAAAATAGATTTGAATGTCATGACGAACCCGGCGAAGTGCGTACGTTCGTATACGTTCAAGTTCAGTCTGTAGAAGGGAATATGGAAATTTACACACATACATAGTTGCTCACGCTGAAAAAGCATTACACTCCTGACGAGGACCGGTCGGTAACTTTAAAAAACACGACATTTTGCGGTAATTTTCATTTCTAGATCTGCCTATATTAGAAGATCGAGCTCAGTGGTGTACTGTAGGGAGGCCTTTGTCCTCCTGCTGCTCCAGCCATGGACGGTGATGATGATGCTCGTACTGAGTGATCGTTCCAACCACTTAACCAACGAAAGTATTTATAAATCAGTTTACTTACACGAACACGCGAGCAACGGCTAATCTGTAATAATAAATGGACAAAGTTATTCTGTTGAATAGTAAGTGGTCAAACGAACAGATCATTACTAGTGGGTATAGACGTCGGCAACATGCATGCAAACGTGTTGTACTCCGTCTCCCACCAAAAAAAAACTTGCACTCACTAACCACGCGGACTGCTACAGGCTACGGCATAGCAGCTATCATTTTGTGGCGGTAACATGTGATCGAGAGGTACCTTCTGGATCGTGCCAGAGACATGGCATTTGAAACTTTTATTTAAATGCGAAAGTTTGTATATGCTGACGGGTTTGGATGGATTGGAAATTTCGCACAGACATAGATTACAATTATAAAACTATTTCCTATCCCAAATTAAAATGTTTGTGCATAAAAACACCAATGTAATCATATCGTATTAATAGAAAATATACCTCTGAGTAATTTGAATTTTTTTTTTTAATATATTTTTTCTTAGTACAAAAGCAGTTCTTAACTGGGCACAAGTATGCATTTACAACACACAAGAGTGAATATTTTAGAATAGTTTATAAACAAGTTGACGAATAGTGACCATACTACCAGACGTGGTAGTGGAAGATTTAATATTCTCTACCCCAACCCCCTCGATCCCTAGGGACCTTGGTGAATGATGATTGAAACATTTCCCAAATATCGGGACTGCCATCTCAAACTAGATAAGCTCTCTTTCAAATATACATTTGAATTTGAATAGCGCTAGTGTTAGAGTGCAAAGCAGTATATTTTTTCATTAGAGATTAGGCTAGTAACAGAGGAATAACAAGGGTCCTTCAATGTATGTTTGACTACTAGCTTATGCTTTCCGACACCAAGGTCCTTTACATTTCACACTAAATACTGCCTTAAATACTGTTACACTTATAAATAAAAAAATATTACCTTTGAATTTGGTATCTGTATTTTTTATAGGATCGTTCATTGTGTTTCTCATTTTGGCGTCAATACGTTATAGAATATTTTGCGATATTAAAGTGGAGTGGGATGACAAGGAGAACAGAAACGCTGTGATTGCATTACACGAAACAGGTATGGAGCAAACGGCAACTTTTAAAACTCTCCATACTCTTGGTATTAGTAAAATGTTTGTGTACGGGTGAATGGTAATGGTAGGTTTTAATGGATACAATGAGACTTCCTCTGTTTGTGACAGAGGAAGATCTGGCCACCCATGTAATGTTCGTACAAAAAAAGGTGGTCAAAGCAGTAAGGGAAAAAATTCGAAGAAATCCTGAATCAAAGCAAAACATTTTATCTCGGGAAATGAAGATGAACGGAGAATGAAGAGAGAGCTGACTTAGGACATACAGCCTATAAGTGACGAACTGGTCTTTTCTTAATTGATAAATTGAAGATGAATGGGGTGGCAAAATCTAAACAACTACTAAAGCGGTACGCAAAGGGAGGTCACAGAAATTTTTTGTTTACGGATGAGAATTTTTTTACAATTGAGCAACATCCTAACAAATAAAATGACCGTATTTATGCTGAAAGCTCAAGGGAAGCTTCCCAATTAGTCTACAAAGTACAACGTGGGCATTATCTGATTACAGTGATGGTTTGGTGGGGTGTTAGCTATGAAGGAGTGAATGAGACATATTTCAGTGAAAAAGGTACCGAAACACCGGCACAAGTGTATCAAGAGATTATTATTGAGAAGGCCTTTAATGTTCAATAACCAAGTGTGGTCCTTCCAGTACTCGGCGCCGGGTCGTAAAACTCGGTCCACGCAGTCAGGGTTGGAAATGAACGTATCGGGCTTGATTAGAGCTGTAGACTGCGCTTCATCCCGACCTTAATAAGTTGGATTATTATTTACTGTCAGTTTTAGAGAGTACAGCTTGCTCTAAACGCCGTGATAATTTGGAGTCCCTAAAACAATCCATACGATTGGCAGTAAAGAATTTCCGCATGGAAAGAGTGCGTGCTTCTATTGATAATTGGCGTCAAAGTTCGTACTGTATTGCAGCATATGGAGACTACTTCGAATAAGCATTTTATAGTTACTTTAGTTATTTTTTTACATTGGTGTACTAAACTAACATACTGTAAAATTAATACCGTTCATCAGGTGAGAAAACGAATCGTGCAGTAGCCGGTCCGGGATGGATGCGAGTAGGAGGAGATCGAACTCTTGGCGTTCATTGAGAAAGGCCTATGAGTTTACTTTGTCACATTTGTTACAGTGAATGAATTTTGAGTTTTTCATTTTATGTCAATACTTCTCTATTTTTTATGGGATCACAGGGTTTTGTAACGAGCTATCGGTGCTTTTTGACCAGATTGTTGGTTTGCCAATGCTTTGGCCGCGCTATATCCCAAGGGCCAACGGAAACTGACAAACCGCAGAAAATTCTTCAGCATTTACTACGGCATCTGTGTGCGAGGGGTACCCTCGCAGTCATGACAAGCTAACATGACTGCAATGGAGGACTATCTTTTACACGACTGCTACTACATAAAGCATACCTATGTCAACAGGTCATGCTTGTTACACAATTAATTAACTACAGATTATACCTATGTCAACAGGTCATGCTTGTTACACAATTAATTAACTACAGATTATACCGGTATGACAGCTATGTTGTCTCATGAGTGTACTGTCCGCAAGAGGATATAGGTAAGGGACAGCGTTTCCTCTTTTAGATGTATCTCCCTCTAAACATAAAGCGAAGCACTGTGATGCTGGCACGCACATTATATACCAAACATTATTACTCAAGTTAATAAAAGTAATTAATTTCCGGGCGCCTGCCCCGTCTGAGGTCCTGGAGATGCGAGCCGGGCGTGGGCAGGTCAAAGCCTTAATATAATATTCTATAGCAATACTTAGAGTGGCAGAATAAGCCGATCATATTATTTCTCTTTGGGCCTATTTATCTAAATTGGGAACTTCTTCCCTAGCGACGGAACGGAGATAACGCGTTTAGGTTGCGAGGTTGTGGACACAATTTCCTGGTATATATTATACATTTACAGTTTCCCTTGAGCCCCTGTTGCTGCGCCTCCTGCAAGCCATTAATTTTGGAAGTTTCCAGCAGACAATTTCCGAAAATTAAGATATTAAATGTCAATCCATTTGCATTTCTTTTTAATTATATTCGTCTTTTTTTATCGATTGTTTATCTATCCTTTTATCAGTTAATACATTGTTAATTCATTGGAACGCGATGCCGAAACCGAGATCAAAGAAGTGAACAGATGTATAATTGTTGATCCCTAGGCGATTATGTCCGCCCGTAAACCAGTTGCAAATGGCGCCGTGCAATAAAGTTAGCGTTCATTGTTCAACGATTTTGCTCCATGTTTACATACGTGAGCCCATACGCCAGGGATATTTATAGCTCGTGTTAAAAAATGATTTATTGATTTAATTACAGAAACTTCCATTGAAGAAATCCGACGAATCCGACTAAAAAATAATTTTCGTATTTTTGCATCCAATTGGACCGACACGGCTGTTAGGTTGGTTTGTGTATGATAGCACATTCACGGGGAAGGTTTTAGACTATATACCAAGACACTACGACAGATAAGACCGGAGTTACGCGAGTGAAACTACGGGCCACTGCTAGTGAGTGTGAATATAAAATCACAGTCTGCAACTTTCATTTGAATTATTTCGGATGACGATTCTGGACTCAGTAATTTTTTTTTCAAATGTTCGAGTATTCACTAGCAAAAACGAGTTACCTAATCCTGGCCTAATTTCAGAGAACCGTGCCAAATAGCAGAACAAGAAATGAAAAGTAGTTTTACCGAAAAAGAAACAAGATCTTGGCTGAGGGGAACTATATGTTTCGTTGAATATGTATATTTTTGTACGCCACTCTCACGAGCCACAGCTTAAGCAGAATTTAACACCTTCGCTATAATCTGTCAAGGCTACACAGCCAGGTGAAGAAAAACACATACTTTTTCCATATATCCTCATATCCTTGTATTTATTCTGTATATTCCATAATGCAATAAAATGCAACACAAATCGGTACCATTATGTGTATCTATCTTAGTTACATATCAACTAAAGGAGCATGTATTATCATAAAATCACAATATTCAAGGAGCGTTTCGAGAACATTCAGTCACTGTCGCACAAGTAAATGTGTGATAAGACAAATTGCCTCGTGCGGTGGATATTTACATCAGGGTAATGGAATTTGGATCATCATCGTTTCCATCAACCATTTTACTGACTACGGGGGCTAACGCTACTCGGCCCGTGACCCAGCAACAGATCTCCATTACCAAGCTCCTCCCGGTCGATATCTCGCACAATGCTACAAAGAAATATCAAGGACAGTCATCATCAGTTGCCGTTTATACGGTGGGTTCAGCAACATCATTCCTCCCATGCCCGTAGAAGTGCCAATACACATTACCTCATAAGTACCCAAGTAATGTCTAAAATCCTACTAATATTAAAAACACGAAAGTTTGTAACTATGGATGGATGTTTGTTGCTCTTTCACGTAAAAACTTCAGAACGCTTTAATGAAACTTAACAATAATATAGCTTTTATACATCAGAATAACACATAGGGTATATAAATGATAAATTTTGCGCGTGGTTTTGTGGATGGTCCACGCACATCACATCGCGGTCACAATACTATTCAATACCGCTTTCCTACTATGCGACGCGTCTATTCAGAAAGTTGAGTCCACCAAGTCAAAGTTCATCATGAAAGTGATACGAGATGAAGTTGTGTGCGCACACAAGTTGGAGCCACAACAGTTGCCTCACGTGTACGCGCGAGGCGGGAACTTAAGAGTGCGGCTAGCAGGTCGTCAACCGAGAGGGAGGTGCCCTGTGCGGGTGCCAGTGCCACCTCTCGCAACTGGGTTATTGGTTTTTACATAAGTGGTACATTGTTATCATGTATATATAGGGTTAACAATTAACATATCAACCTTCTGCGTTTCATGCTTGTTCATATAAAATTTTCTAATATCATAAAGAGTTAAAGTCTATAACTTTGTTACACAATTCAGGAGTGACACCGGCTGGACTAGATTTATTATGATTTGTTATATACTTATGTGTTGATGCGCTACGCCAGGACGGCATGCGTAACAATCCTAAGAGATGGACTCTAAATAATAAAAGAAGGTAGGTCTAATACTCCTCGTATTACGTGTACGATGGCAAGCTATAACACATCACTGAGGTATTATAACACATCACTGAGTCTTACAGGCGCCAGCTGTCATAGCTGTCATCACAATTCTGATCTGTAAATATCCAGACAGATATGCAACACGTCATCGGGTCGAAGAAAAGCGGACAAGACGTAGTACTGGCGCGAGCTTCAAGACTGTAGCTGTAGCTTTTCTATATTTGATCATTACAAAGATTTTCGTTAAGGCAGGATTCATGTAAAAAAAGAAGATGGCTTTTTCATGAACAAAATTTTTATCATTATCGAAATGTATTCGCTCATCGAAGTCAGTCCCGGGCACCATTTTAAAGTTTGTTTAGTAATATTGTCTTTGTGGAATGTCGATTGTGATGAATTAAGGATATACTTCAAGACAATCAGTTTAGCCTTTTTTTGTCATGGTGACAACACATAGGGTCAATTCACACTAGCGCAGAGTCGAAGCGTCAATCCAAAACTTAATATAGCAAATTCACCCTTATTTCCACAATGTAATGCACATATTTCTTCCAAGGAAAAAAAAGACGCGCGAATTCACGCGCATCGGAGGGAATTCGCGCGCCTGCAACTCTGATTGGTGCGCGCGCATTCGCGCGAAGCCAAGCGGCTATTAGGTGAACTACGCGCCGTCTGGTCAGTCGGCAATCGGAATCGGACGGAAACTGTCTTGTGTCGAAATGAATCACAATGGAAAGCGACCATTTTATACGAGTTTCAACAACGAGATTCAACTGGCAACTGGTGTCCATCACTAATGCCACGAAAAAGCGCGCATTCTCGCGCTAATTCACGCGTATACGCGCGCATTCGTGCGACTTCGCTTTGATTGTGAGGAATTTGATGCTTCGACTCTGCGCTAGTATGAATTGACCCATAAAGTGACTTTCGTATTTATAATATTACTAGGAATTAAAAAAACAGGCAACAACAGATTCTTTCGAGATATTTCGATAACATTGAAACTTTCGATCAAATTAATATGTTATATTCGAAATAAAGATTAAACGATTTTTGACGAAGAAAAGGCTTCCGCATTAAGTCCTAGCTATTCCTAGCAATTTTTTCAATTAACGTTACGTTTAAAATAAGTATTCATATTGCCTTTGACAGCGACTACCACATCAAGCGACACAATCACGAGGCGAAGTGTCCCGTCCGTAATAAATTACACCGGTTCCGTTAGATCACCGGGCCGTAAGCGGATTACCAGCGACTTCAGAACGAGTCCTGAATAGGCGCAGCGACTGCACAAGAGAGAATTACGACTTGCGGCCGTATCTAACAAATCTAACGCTGTCCAACTACTGGAGCGATAATTTTAGAATCAGCTGGAACAGGGTATCTCAAGCCCAGGTCGTCAGGCCCATAGTCACTAAACGTCGTGATTTTCAGTCACTAAATCTGTAGACCAGTGTGCTGGCACGACTAGGAAAGTATGAACCCCCCACATAGCACGTGTATAAAGTGATGGCGAGGATCTGGTGGTGAGACCAGAGATCCCGTTGTTTAAAGAAATGTACACACAAACCAACCATAAGAATTGACACATTGTGTAGTAAATCGTACAGCCTCGCGCTGTCCAGTTATAGCTTTCTTTTTCTTCTCAGATCATGGCTGCTTCGGGTGTAGACTACGTAGGAAGCGCCTATCGGCCCCAGAGGCTGACACTGCGGTGAAGCCGAAGAGGAGGATGAGTACCATGCATTGTGCGAGTGTGCATAGGATCGTTTTGGAGGGGAATCAAGATTTGGAAGAGGGCCCAGTGTATTACTGCGACCTCGTTGCGATGACGACGAACTTCTGCCTGCTGCAGTATTGCGCGCAGAACTGGCACAAACGAAGAAGCTGTCTCGGAATCGAGGAAAGGATCACACGGAGTCAGAATTCAGGAAGAAACCGGAAACATACAAGGTTATAATGGACTACCATTCGTGTCCGCCCCAGAAAGAGAAGGACTTAGGGACAAACAGATAAAGATCAAATGACTTGTAGGGAAGCAATGCGTACGCTTCAAGTGCGGATACTAGACAACCCGAAAGACAGTGGCACTCCCGCGATTTGGCCCGTATGACCACGATTGGTTCATCTGCTTGTTCATACGCCCCATGGTTTCATCCGCTTTTCGATCTTTTTAATTGAATTGGTTGTAATACCGAGATAAAAAGTTGATATGCTTACTTTGGTCGCTATTCTCATAACAAATACATTAGGTAGATATGATCCGCACCATCAGAGGGGATGCGTAAATCTATAGGTTTCATAAAAAAAATCGACGACAAACAGATTTTTATAAAACGCTACCGTGGTGTATAACAAAACCGAGAATATCGGTGTGCCGGTCCGAAACTTAATTCGTGTTAGTTAATTAACGTTACGGCCGCGGGGGCTCGCTGCGAGGTGGGGCTAACGAGAACTTTGTCTGCCCTCATAAGTTCATTACAATCTCGTTTATAACGACTATACGTAGCCTGGGGAGTTGTAACAACCACCTTTTTTTTGTTGCACAGGGGCACACGAGTAGTGGGCTCGCCTTAACATGATAAGTGGTTGGTTACTGGTAACATCGATATGAATATCTTTACCATATAATAACGATATCAGTAGATAAGTTTACTAATAAGTGACGGCACGTTCGCCAAGCCCTGCGTTAAGTACTTTGGTAATTGTATTAGGCAATGGTAATAACATCTATACTAATATAAAGCTGAAGAGTTTGTTTGTATGAACGCGCGCAGAAACTACTTGCCCGAATTATATTGATATATTAATAGATGGGACAAAGAATCCTTTCGGGACTACCCATATATACCATAGACGTCCGCATATTTATTATGCAGATGTATTACCTTTTTCCTCCCTCTTGATAAACTCATAAAGCGCACGACAGGAACAAAATGACTGTGCGTGCTAAAACAGCCAGAGTCACGTGATGGCGCCGTACACCAGAAACCGCGAGAAGCACTTTCCCGATAGTGTCGGTCTCAATTATCTGAAGTGCAGCGATAATTATCCGTACTCCTCATACGAAGCCCTTTTATTACTATCGCACTATTCTTAGTTACGATAGCTGTATGTCCTTTATCGTAACTCAGAATATTGCGAATATCAGAAACCATGGGTTGCTTTTCATAGAAGTAAATTTCGATACAAATTCCGGGAATGCCACAGCGCTCATAGAAATAACCGGGAGATTGTTCAAGACAACGCCACCGCATATCCCCTGATGGTGCGGACGTCTGTGGGCGTCGGTGTTCCCTCTAGGTGATGATATATTCAATACAACACAATAACTCAACACCTGCATGTGCCATTAATCATAGCACCAAGGACGGCAGTCGGCACGGCGCTCGTAACGTAAACAGCCTAATATTTGAGGAATTCTTTCCGTGATGTGCGTGCCTCGGTGACGTCATTGAGGGAATACATAATGTTTTGGATAAGCCACAGCGCACACTTAGGACTTATAACTATTTTATTTAAAAAGGACCATGTGTTACTTAGGGTTATGACGGGTTAAAAATGCGACGTGTTTTCGCACGAAATAGAATGTCGTCAATTGCTAGAATTACTCATTGGTGATTTCCACATAATTCTTTCACCTATATTTAACATGCACTTATTCTAGGAATATCATCGTCATTATCAGCCCTTGTCGGTCCACTGCTGGACATATTTGGCCTCTTTCAATGAACGCCAAGAGGGGCGATCACCTGCTAGAAGGTAGCAGGTGATCATCTTCCTCACAGTCTAGGAATATCATACTTGTTCAATTAAAATTATATACAGAATAAAAATAAATACCTAGTCCAGTATAAGGAATAATGCTAGAAATAAATAAAAATATCTAATCAGAAGGTCACAATCTAAAAGAACTTTTCCTTCATTTACTAACCTCTCATTTGGATCAATGAAATAAACTAGTGGATATAGTAACACATTCTGTTTTAGAAAAATAATCTAAGCAAATTTTTGCATTAGGCTGCCGTATTAAAAATAGTACTACTACATATTAAGAAGCATAGATGAAATCCACGGAGTACAAGTTTTCGGGTCAAGTTCAAAATTTATTGTCCAAGTTGTTGTTAATCATTAATCAAAGAAATGTTATATCTACCTATATTTTATTTAAATCTACTATTTCCTTATTTGCGTCTATTAAGCTCGTACGGAAACCTGAGACACAAGATCTACAAACATGTAGTTAAAATATAGTTGAAGCTTATTCGTATTGGAACGGAAATACTGTGGAGGCCATTCATTTACATTTCAACTCAGTAAAAGCCAATTTAATACAATATAGATAAGATAAGACAATCAAGGTAGTATTTTACAGACGTTGCGATAACGATCAACAAAAGGTTCTAAGGTTTAACAATGTTTTGTTTACAGGATAAGGAGAAAACGAGCGGGAGATAGGTCGGGAGATAGGTAACTACATGGACATCCGCATGACCCGAGGTTATGTAGGCGCGTTGCCGACCTTTAAGAAGGGAGTAAGCTCTTTTCTTGAAGAACCCCATATCGTATCGGTTCAGGAAATACCGACGGTGGCAGCTGGTTCCACATCGATGTTGCGCGCGGTAAGAAATTGCGCTTGAAACGCACAGTTGTAGACTTTGGGACATCAAGGTGGTGACGGTGGAAATTTAGAGTCCTGCCGTGATGTCCGAAAGTGGAATATAATATATCATCGTACTAGCCGAATTTCGGCTATCTCTATAGAGACTAGTAACGTCTTAACGAGCTCTCAGAGACACGGAGGTGTAACATTCCCTGACTTCGCGATGTTGTTAGAAATTGAAGACTCCCAATAACACTTTGTTCCGACGCAGGACTCGAACCCACGACCACGAGGCCGACTATACATTAGGAATACTAGAAACACCCCGCGTTTTTACCCAAGTAACCCGCATGCTCCGCTCTCGTGTCACAGCGTGGTGGTGTATCCTCATAAATTTTCTCGATAAATCTAAACTATACTAGAATACTTTTGTAAATCGGACCAGTGGTTCCTGAAATTAGCGCGTTTAGACATACGGACTCAGCTTCATAATGTTAGAATAGAAACAAAATAGAAATTGTGAATACAAAACGCCATCAGTACAACATCAAACGCAATCAGTACAAAAGCAATATTAGAACACAATAAATCATAATACGGACGAAGCACGGGCGACGTAAAAAAGAGATAGCAAAACATATTTTTTATAGGATGAGGCTAACAAGCGGCGGAAGTAATTTATCCAGTTTGTGATTTCCGCCTCCCACAAACAACATCTGCAAAAGTCAGAGGTCACGCAGGTGCGTTGTCGGCCCTTATGAGTGTGTCTCATAAGCAATTGTGTATATATTTCGTATGAGAAATTTTATTCCTAACTAGTTGTGCCCCGCGATAAACACTCGTCTATTCTGTTAACAAAGTCTATTCTGAGAGAACCTAACATTTTTTTCGGGATACCAAATGATTTTTTTTTTATATTCTGAATTGTAATCAATATCTGTGCCATATTTGAGCTGAATCAGTCTAGTTGTTTCCGAGTGGCATACTAACAAAGTTTGTATGTTACATTATTATTAGTAGGATTTCTTTTTATTTTCGCAGATTAGTAGGATTTGGTTTAATCACGCGAGTAGTCACCAACGCCCACAGACATCTGCCACACTTGAGGCTATTCAGATGCGTTGCCGGCCTTCTAGAGATAAGTACACTACTGGCTTGTATTATCCCAAGTTAACTATTACTATGCGATTTGTCCTATATCCGTGATGAACAGACAGCAAAAATACTAGTAGACAGTTCCATGAATAAAGTTATTTTAACAACGTTATTCCTGTAGTAGTCTATGCGGGCCTTAAACTATCTATATACAACATTCCACCATCAGTACACAAAATCAGTTCTTATTGTCATATCATTACAATCCTCGGTAATTTTTTTTTTATAGTATAAGGGGACAAACGTACAATCGGAGCGTTTCAACGACTACCAACGCCCATGAACATCAGCATAATTATGCCGATATGTTGTCCCCCTTTTCAAACCCCCCCC
>JAFELO010000036.1:706852-727303 GCA_017140195.1 Eumaeus atala | reverse complement strand
AAGCCAGTAGTTCCGGAGATTGGCGCGTTAAAATAAACAAACAAAACACTTCAGCTTTATATTATAGATGGATTGATACATTAGTATGGACATCCACGAAATAAACATTTTCATATAGACCGTACAGACTATGTCGTATAGCGAATTTTTCATAAACTTTATTTCTGAAATACATTATATGAATGACATATCAACCAAATCATAATCATCAACACCCTGCGTCGCTTGCGCATTATACGCCTCTCTTCATAAAGCCCTCTCGGCATCTCGGTGCTAATTACTAGAGATTTGTCACAAAAACGGAAATGTACTAGGTCTTACATGTGAAATAGGCGTTTTTCGTACTGACGGCTTTAAACACGAATTTATCCGCCTTGTTACGGAATTCCAAATTCAAATTTGTACAGCCACTCACCCATGTATTTGTGCTTCATTTCATCGTCATTGTTTTTTCTTCTTGTTTTTTTTTCTGTTTGCGTCACCCATTTTACAAAATGGAAAACTTTAAACATCGCTTTACTTACGAGTACCAGTTCCGCCGTGGCACTAGTGCTGCGGAAACAACTCGAAGGTTTAATGATGTGTATGGCGGTCGTGTTGCAAAAGAAAACACGGTTCGTTTTTGGTTCCAACGTTTTTGCTCTGGAAAATTCGACCCGCAGAACAAGCCCCATGGACAGCCTGAGACCCACTATCATGTGAGTTGATAATGAAGAGTTAAAGGCTATTGTGGAAGTGGATCCATCTCAAACCACGTCCGAGTTAGCTGTAGGCTGCGATGTTAGTGATAAAAATGTTTTAATTCACTAGAAGCAAATTGGGAAGATTAAAAAGCTTGACTGCTGCAGCCTTACATTACTAAACCGGCACAATAATGAACGTATTTTAAACCGAATCACTACCTGTGATGAAAAATGGATTCTTTACGATAAGCTCCTAGCCAGCCAGCCAAATCCTGCCCCAAGCTAAAATTAACCCCCAAAATTTTACTTGTAAGCGTTTGGTGGACTGTCGGTATTGTTCACTACAGTTTTCTCAAATCTGGCCAGACTATTGCGGCTGATCTCTATTGTCAGCAATTGCAAACCATGATGGAAAATCTAGCGACTGAACAACCTGGGTCGATCAATCGCTCCACGCCACAGCTGCTTCATGACAACGCTAGACCGCACACTGCGCAACAGACGGCTACCCAATTAGAAGAGTTTTGAATTGGAAAGTCTAAGACATAATCCGTACTCCCCAGACGTTGCTCCAACAGATTACCGTTTTTTTTTTTCGAAATTTGGATTTCTTCTTGCTAGGGAAAAGAATTCAACTCCGATGGGGCAGTCCAAATCGCATTCGAAGATTTCATTTATTCCCGTCTAACTGGTTTTTTAGTAAAGGGATCAACGAACTACCTATGAGACGGCAAAAGTGCATACAAAACAATGGTTGATACTTTGATTAATTAAATATATTATATTAAAAAATATTCGCCTTTTTTGTTCCTCTCATACAAAACGCCAATTTCATATGTAAGGACCTAATATTTGTAGCATTTGGCAATTGGTATATCATAACGATATACTTAAACTTATTATAATTCAAGAAACTTCAGAAAAGTTACAACTTTCGTAGCTTGGAATAGAAATTTGGGACTTACAGTTTGGGGTAGGTACGTTAAAGGGCTTATTACTCAAGTTACACTGAACTTCAACAGTATTATATTAGATTTTTGTTTATCATCGTCATTATATATATTTTTTTATAGAATAGGGGGGCAAACGAGAAATATGAGTTTTTTTACGTCCACCGGAGCTTCTTTCCACTAGTACTAATACCGACGCCCTTCCTGGGCGTCGATATTTGAAGGAAGCTCCGATTGCTCGTATCCATCGTATCCACATAACTACAAACCGCACGAAACGCGAAACTGAAGATGTCACTTTACGGCGGTGTTATGTCAGCGAGAGGTACCGGTCGTGCCGGGTTAATTCCGTTGCATAGGAGTATGTTGTGTCATGCACCATGCATGGCACTACATCCCCTATGCAGCATGGCACTACCTCCTCCTATGCAGTATGGCACTAAATCTTACTAAAAATAATCCCCTCCGATGGAGCCGGGAAAAATTAATTAAGGTTCAATTTACTGAGATATTTCCGGATCAGAATGAAGTAAAATTCTTGAAACGCCCTGACTTTGTAGTCAGATGTAGAAGTAGATGCCAAAATATTAATTAATTATTTGTAGAATTTTTACTTTACTTCATCTGAAAAAACTTTATACAAAAATTCACGATCGTGATGAAAGTAACGTATATTCTATTATTATATATTCCTTTTTAAGTAAAAGGATATTCCATTTTCTAAATAAGTTTAAATTGGTATGTTTTTGAGACAAAGATCTCGAGGTCAATCAAGAGGTCATGATTTATTAGTAGTAGCTTTTACGCTTAATTTTATTTTTGCGTGTTTCCTTTTAAAGAAATGTGATAAAATGAGTTAGGACGAAAGTAGTTTTGTTGAATCCCTATGCATGTCGTGGCTGCATTGCATCCAAAATGAAAGTTCTCCTGTCATCTGTGAGGACACCACATCTGCATAATAAATACGCAATGTAAATTGGAGTCGGTACTCTCTTAGTACTCATACTGTTAAATATAAAGTACTCTAGTAATTCAATGTACTGCAACTCGGAAACCCGAGATGCCCGTTTGCCCCTACGTAATATAAAAATTAAAAAGACTGGGTCATCATCATCATTATCAGCCCTTATCGGTCCACTGCTGGACACGGGCCTCTTACAATGAACGCCAAGACAGCCGATCTCCTGCTACTCGCATCCATACCGGACCAGCTACTGCACGGAACTTCCTTAGTTATGAGTAATTCCTGCGCCCGCAAAAGTGTAGAAAAATTATCTGTAATACACATAAAGATAGTACACCTGTGCCCAATTTCATCCAAAAGCTTTCAGCTTTGTCCTGTGAAAATATAACACACATGCACACAGGTGTTTACATTCAAATGTTAGAACAGGATAGTAGGATTATTCACCCAATAAACCCGGTGTTGTACGTCGCGCGCTTGAATACGGTAGAGTGCATTTAACCATGTCTCCTTTTTTCGTCACGAGCTCCCCCGCTACGCTAATGACCACTTGGACAACAGCTACATTCCCAACACATTCAGAGCTGTCGCACTTTCTGTGTAAATTTTGAAATGCAAATAGGCATGACATTTGCAGATTCTTAAGAAGCTTTGTAGGTCAGAGCGCAACTTGTACATAGGTTCATGGTATAACACATATTGCATTAAGAATAGATTAGACAAACTAGAGACGTAGTTTCAAGATATAATATGTAATAATATTGTTTTTAGGAAAACGAAGTCTTGGTCGACCGTTCACTGGATGGGATGACGATCTCCGTGCTGGTCCGGGACGGATGCGAGTAGCAGGATAATGGTGTTCAATGAATAAGGAATCCAGCAGTGGACCGGTAAGGGCTGATAATGATGAATATATATTTTTGTGTTTCGCACCCAAAGGATAAAAACGGGCCTCTATAATTCCGATGTCCATATGTCCGTCTGTCTGTCACCAGCCTATATTTCGTGAACAGTGACAGCTAGACAGTTCAAATTTTCAAGGATGATGTATTTCTGTTGCCACTAAAGCAAACAAACATTAAAAATATAATAAATTAATTATTCAAGTGCGATGTTGTCGTTTTTATAGACGTACGGAACCCCTTAGTTTACGGAAACCTTTAGCAAATCCGACATACATAACAAATAGTAAAGTTTGTCTGAAAACTTTTTTTAGTAATAATCCTTGTGGATAAAATCACACGTTTGAATTGCATAGGTGGCGATTCTCTCGTTTCATAAGGAAGGTGGAAGATTATGTGGATTTTCCTCCCACCGCCTCGAGATGCCTCTAGCTGCTTACCTCTAGATTCACAATATACTCTAGTATAGTGTGTATTGCACGGACGTAATACACTACGGCATCGGTGGAGTGACGCGGTGGAGAAGGACCCGAAAGAGCTCCAAGTTGACCAATGGCAGGAGGCGCTTGTCGATGGAGGCCAAGACCCATTTTGGGTTCCTGACCTCGTCTAAGTGTGTAAGTAGTATTATACATGTACGTGTTATGAACACGTGACCTGGAATTGCTATGAAATCAGGATTTTCCACTTTTGTATTAGTACCTGCGCACCTAGCTTACCTGCGCGTCCGCATGGACTACAGACAAAACCACGTGCAAGTTGTTATTTTTATTGCGTAGTAAGAAACATCCTTCCATACTTAAAAACTTTCGCGTTTATAATATTAGTATGACTATAATGTTACATTGATAATATTAAATAAGACCTGTTCGCTAACTATATCTCCAACAAGTTTCTCTAGTTGGTGGCTAGCGATGCGCGCTCGGTATCGCTTTAGCGCCTACACCTTCAGGTTTGGAGAATATTCTCTGTTCTTCATTCTGCTTTTTTTCGATTTCACGGTCTTATACATTTTATTTTTATGAAGACATTGGTTACGCCTGGCGGTTTCACTCGCCTCAGTTTCGATTATTTTGGAAATATCGAGATAAAAAAAGTCGAAATACACTTCACGGCCTATTCCCATACCTACCGAGTGCGCACAGAAAATTTCATGGCAATCGGTCAAGCAGTTATGGATGCACACAACACCGTGTACAAATGTTTAAACTGTTTTTGTATTACTATAGTCAACGGAAACATATATTTTAATGCTTACTAGCTGTCCCGACAGACATTGTCCTGTTGTAAATATTGAATCTTTTCATAGTACGCCATAGGCGTGAAGGTACCTCTCGTGTATCTCTTACGTGGTTGAAATGTCAAACCCGTTAACTTCTCTGAAACCTTAAACCAAACATTTTTATGAATTACGTTCTACTTTTCGAACATATTCTTGCACAAAAATCTTGGCCATACCATAACGAATCCGATTGTCGAGAATTCAATTGTCTTTTGTACCTAAAAAGATTATAGATTTATTTAACGAATCATTTAAATTAGGAAAATGGAATAATGTAAAATGGATTTTACGCGAGGAAAATCGCGCTCCACAGCAAGTGTGATAAGCTATTATTACTACTGAGATCAAAAAATTGACTAGATTGAAATGGAGTCGAATTTTTTAAGCGCTTGAAACAGGTCAAACCGTGTACGTCTTAAACGTGTCGATCGCGTTAACGTAGAAACAACATACCTAGTGGCATTCGAGTAATAACTACGAATAATAATATAGAAAAAATGGCGTAAGGCTTTATCCTATCGGAGTTTACACATCATATACCTTCCGATATGATACGTGAGCGAGATATACCGCTACTTCTAGTTGCGCTACGTTGATTAATTGACTAGTGTCATATTACAGTCCATTATACCTAGTCATGCCATAAATATTGTGACAAAAGCATCTCCTAAGTCAACATCTCAAGTCTCTTAAAATACACGACATGGTTCTAGATGCTAACTTCATTTCCCAAGATAAAATATTTTGTTTTGACCACCTTTTTCGTACGAAACTACGGACGGCCAGATCTCTCTCTCTGTAACAAACAGGAAAGCCTTACTGTGCAAGGGTGGATTGAAAAGTATTCAGCCTAACCAAGAAAATAAAAACATACTAAATCAGATACATTTTTATTTTTCTACATAATCAAGTTAGGTACAATTTTTCCATGTCTCATTTAAAGCATTTTGGCAGGTGAAAAAAAAATTATTCATCATTAGAGTGAAAATATGCGTCTACTGCTGTTTTGACCTCGTCGTTTGTCGAAAATCTCCAACCTTCCAAGTGCCTCTTTAGGTTAGGGAACAAAAAGAGGCCTGACGGTGTCAGATCAGGTAAATAAGGCCGATGCGGCAATAGCTCTAAACCACAATTGTGGATTTCAGCCACTGATTGCACAGACGTGTGAACACGAACGTTATCTTGGTGGAACAGGACTTTTCTTCTGAGCGTCACTGGACGCCTTCTCTTTATTTCTTCTTGTAAACGACATAGTAAGACACAATAGTAATCTGAGTTTATAGTCTGACCCTTTTCAAGATATTCAATCATAATCTCACCCTTCCAGTCCAAGAATAAAGCCATTACCATATTTACTGACAGAATCGCCTTAGCCTTTTTAGGGGGTGGTGAACCAGGTATTCCCTACTGTTTCGATTATTGTTTGTGACAAAGCGATTCAAAGAATCATCTGCACCGGCTTCAAATAATTCCAAACATTAATGTAAAATAATCAATCGCGTCCTTTTTTGCTCAACTGAAAGCAGTCGCGGATTCCTCCTCGCAGACACCTTGCGCAGGCACCTTGCGGAAGTTCGTTGGCCATGATGTTTTGAGTTCGTTCATAAGAGATACCTATCTCTCTCATTTTTAAACTGCGGTCTCCCATAATTAAGTGAAGTAACTACTTTTTTACATTTTCGTCAGTAGTGGACGCCGAAGGGCGGGGTTAATCTTTCACACTCCCTCTACCACGCTTGAATTCTGCTATCCTATATATATTTTTTTTTTCACGGAGGAATAAGACAGAGCAGAAAGTACTGATCATATCGTCATGGATGGCCTCCGGTGATAGCCCCTTCTTATGGAGGTACTTAATGACGGCACGGTGCTCGATTTGCTCCATTTGCAGAAACTATGTCCGATTGCTTTGTTAAAGAATTATAAAATCACAACTAACTATCGCACACGTTTCGAATATCGCCATTCGGCACACAAACATTTGACTAATACCAAGTTTTGAAAATTGCATTTGGCTCCATACATCACAGCGGTTCTGTACCCTTCATCACCCCACTCCATTTTAATATCGCAAAATATTGTTTTATGTATTGGTGCCAAAATAAAAAAATACAATGAACAATCGAAGCCGATCGGCTGGCTCAGTTGGTAACGTGGCGGTTAGTCTGCGTGTTACGCCAGACGTCGCGGGTTCGAATCCCGGCTGGGTCATGGATGTTTATATATGTATTATATGTATTTCTATAATAAAGATCTTAAATATAAAAGACATCTTAAATTTATAAATAATATTAAATATATTTCCGTTGTCTAGTACCTGTAACACAAGTCCTTACGGTACTTAACACAGGGCTAGGCTAACGTGGTGTGAAAAGTCCACAGATATTATTATTATTAAAAAAAAAATTGTATAAAAATTACAGATCCCAAATAATAATATAATAATTTAAATGTAATATTTTTTATTGTAACAGCATTTATGCCAGACTGATAGGCTAGGCCGTGACAAGTAAGCACCTCTACCGCAGAGGAGCGTACCTATTGATATATAGATAATGTAGATAGAGAAGGGAAGCCAGCCTAAAAACTGTCAGTCGAATTCAAAGGACATAGTAAATATGGGTCACACTCTGTCTCTCTTTTAGTCGCAATGCGCATGCGAGATTAGATAGGCAAAGATAGCAATGCATTAACATCTTCCTTCTGTAGGAACCAACGGACACTTGCCGTCATAATCTTACCTATGGCTTCCACTTCTCTACATACACTATTACATCTATGGACGTGCCGCATGAACAGTAGAATCATGCGATTTATGTCTTTACTTCTATTCGGGTGCAATGCAGCAATAGCGTCTCTTACTATTATATAGACGCCAGGCAGTGTCAGGTGGCGTCGCTAGTGGCCGGTGAGTAAGCAGCTCGTAACGCAGACGGGGCGTGCCGTGTGCGCAGTGCAATATTAATTAGGACGTTTGGCGCCTACGACGCCAGGCAAACTACTACGATTTTAAAATTTTTAGTAAATGGTTTGTGTTAAGAATTTTCTTTATGCCATGAATGAAAATTCTTAGCAAGTAACAAATAAATCTGCTGTGACTGCAGTGTTAAAACAATCTGAGCATATATTTTTGTTACATCTTCATTAATGTTATAAAGGTTTAAAAATATCCCTGTTAGACAGTACATTTATTGCGCAAGGCCTCATTCCATACCATATACCATCATGCTATAACCAATACGAGTCAAGTGACTCAATGCAAGTAGAGTAAGACCAAAATGAACATAGCATGATTTGATGCAGTCTGAATGTGGTATTTAGAAGAGAGTAATTAATGTAGGTGAATCTACTACCTAATGGAAAGACAAAGTACCACTTGAATTACCAATGGGCAAACCAAATATAGCATTCACAGTCACCTGCAAAGCCAGGGCATTATACAGACACTTTTCCCCATTGAGCCATCTGGCTCTTAAAACTCGTGTGAGTATAATATGTATACAATTATGTTTCACAATCACTACACACCAGTATTATGTAATGCTTTACAGTAGTAGGTGCCTCTGTACTCAGACAGGCAGATCTGATTCAGCTCCAATTCAGCAGGGCCATAACCTTATACATAGTAATTGCTGGTTAACTGACCCCTTGGTAAGTTGTTTTTTTTATAGATTACATAGAGAAATCAGAGCCTTTTAACGATTACCGACACCCATGAACATTCACATAATTACTAACTCCCCTCCCCCCCCCCGCATTGTCCACGGGCTACTCACAGACTGCATAAAACGCGACACTGAAGATGTCACTTCATGGCAGTATTATGTGAGCAAGAGGTACCTCCCCAGTTGTCCCGGCACAATTCCATTACATAGGAAGATGTAGTCTCATGTGCTATACATGGCACTACCTCCTCTTATGCAGCATGGCCATGACATGTAAGTGTGTGTCCTGGTGCACTACTGTTTTTAAAAAAGGCCTTTAAAAGTCCCCATAATCAAGAATAGGTATATGAATTTGCTCTTACATTTTGTATCCTTCATATCACAGCAGCCTGTGTGTTGATACATGTGACAACAAGGAAGCTACTCGGGCACATATGAACTTTTCCTGTGGTCCACAGTTTCACACAAAGTAGTAGTCAAATCTATCCCAAGGCAACCATTTTTTTAAATTGCAATATGACCAATTTTTTCAACAGATTAGTTAAATTTGCATCAAGAAACAAATTACCATTTTCATGTGTAGATAAACAGATTAACATAAAATAGTGTAGAAATGGAGTCAACAGTTTTTCAAATATTTTCCATGCACAGGATGTTAAACCTCTTTAGTTTTCATGAGTGTTAACCAACTCATAAGAACACTCGTTTTGAAGTAGCTTGTGAGCACTTAGGACACTTTAAAAAATTTCATCATACTTTAAATTCAAACATGCAGTAGATGAATAAAATCTGTCATCATTACATTTCAAATTATTTTTTTAAAAATGTACCATATTTACCATTATCTTAAACTATGAAAGATTAATATTTTTATTATAAACATTAATTAGTTTTTAATAATGTACCTATATGAGTATTTTTTTTTACACAGTTTTATATTTTATTTAACAATACAAACATAGAGTCACAACAAATAATGTTTATATTGAAACTGTGTATAATACTTTTCAAGCTTAAAACCAACTCAAGACCAGCGTTTGCAGATTTATATTTTTATTATTTTTTTATTTTACTCATAATTATTTCTTTTTATTTACATTTACCCTCCTATTCTATATATTACCAAAAAAAATATATACAAAATAAAAATCAAGAATATAAAATACAATGAAATAGTTGCGAAAGTTAGCATACCTACCTATCTAAAGGAATTATCCTTAACATAAAATAATCACAATCCTATGGCTGGGGCTTTTGTACACCATAGAAGTATATTAATATATAGAAGAATATTCGAACATGACCCATGTTAAATAAATGAATACTTATGGCCCCATATAATCGTTGCTACACAGCGGTCTTAAAATGCAGATACAAAAAAACGTATTGTAAACATACGCAAACTTTGTTGGGTGCCAAAACTCAAGGCTGCATGTGACGTGATAAATCGGCAACTCGATTTGTGAACACTTACGAAAATTATTAATGTTCTTATGTACCAAATCACCTAATGGGGTACCCTACCCTGTATCATTACATTTGTGCTACTCAATGGAGACTTATTTTAAGAGTAATACGCAGTTTTAATGTCAAAACAAACACTTACATTAAGCGGGCTATTTTAATTTTCACGTCTTTTCTCAATCCATGAAACTATTAACCAATAAACAGGAACACCACATTAGCATTGCACTCGAAATACTAAATACAAAATTGATCCGGCTACAACTGTCTCGTATTTACGACATTTATAAAAAGTTTTATACTACACTTACACGAATGTTTATTAATATAGGCTATTGTATTAAATTAACCCCGTTCATATGCAGGCAGTAATATTTAAATGAATAAAATCCATCAACACTGAAATAACAATGCCTACAACGGTACTACAGACTGCACAGTCCACAAAATTTAGTGAAGATTGCGATTTGCGCACGCATCCGGTGAAGATTAGACGGATGTCAAGTTATTTGACATTTATTTTAGAGCAAATTGTTGCCACGGTAATGTTTACGTGATTTTAAAAGGTTATGGCATTTGGCCATCAGCCGATAATTGTTGTCAAGTTTTATGAAAAAAAAAAGAATTTGGAAAAATAAAAAAAAAATGATTCCTCAGGTCCAGAACATTCTCGGCAAAAAGCAAATAAATTGGATATGTCCTAGGAATCTATGTCATATTTGGAGGCCTCTGCCAGATTCCCGCAAGTGAGACGATCCCTTGCTGATGTTGCCAGACCCCCCAACCCCCTTTATCCCTTCCCTAAACAGAACAGTAACTTTGTCTCCCCTACAACATCTTACTGAAAAACTGTATTTTCACCTCGTCACCCAACTCCTACTCTGCCCCGTCCAGGGCATGACAGGCAAGAGCAATATAATTGAGACTCCACAAATTAGTTCCCAAAATGGTACCAACTAAAACTATAATATTTCCTCAAATGATAATTTAATCGAACAATTATTCTCACTTTAATAAATTTAGTTTCCCGGTTTAGCGACTTCGGATTGTCGAACAATCTTCTTAACCCGGAATCTAATTTCATGAGCCTATCTAAAAACAATGGTTCACAGATTGATCCAATGGAACGCTCGCAGCATTATAAATAAAAAATAGGACATTATCTCTTTAATAAATAAATATAAACCAGTCATTTTTGTAATCCAGGAGACTTGGTTGAGACCGGGGTCCCATTTTGGAATCTCGGGATGGTCCTGTCTCAGGGACGACAGAGCTGATGGTAAAGGTGGTGTTGCCATTCTCGTTTCAGGCAATACTACTTATTCTTATATATCTCTCCCTTCACATAATATTGGTTTAAATGTGGTTGGTGTCCGCACTCTGAACATTGCTTTTTTCTCAGAATACATTTCGGATCTAAATTCTCCAGTGATTTCTCCACTTGAGTCTATTTTCTCTTATATTCCCCCGCCTATATTTATTATGGGTGATTTTAAAAGTACCTTCACGCCTATTAATATCCACCATACCAGTTGGGATTCATATTTTTGTGACCAAATCTCTTCATCATTTTTTGTCCTAAATAGCAGATTCCTCCACCAGATATTCCCTGCGCTGATAATTCTTAATTCAATACTAACATTTGTATTTTCTCCATTTGTTAATTTTGGCAAATCTGATCCAATAGTCTTAGACTAATACTTAGACTTATTTCATGCCGGCTTCCTACTCTATCAATATTGTCTTTATGGTTGTCATGTGTGTCTGTGGTGCTACATAATTCACAAATTTAAGACTTCACAGTTTATTGTTCATCATTTTATGTCATTTGTCACTCAGTTCTTCATGAAAAAAAAAAACAAACAAACCAATCGACTGACGTGTACTTGTATCAAACATTTATTATTTAATATTCTACGGGAAGATCCATATAGTTTTATGTAGGTTTTTACACAGGAGACGATGTCGGGTACTGAGAGAATAGTTAATAACGGATTCGAAAGAGAAACAACACCGGGCGCAAATAATACTGAAGCAGCTACGTCTGAACGTGATGCATACTTTCAAGCTCTTCGACTATGGATACAGCAGGCACAAATGTATCAAAATCTTTCGACAACATGTTTTCCATATTATATGATGTCACTCCAAGGAATGCGAAATAATACTACCAATGTGCCATTGATCAACAATAATTACCAACTTCAAGGGCACCAGTTCCCATTTCATATGCCAATTCCGCCGAGACCGCCAGCGGAAAATCCACCAGCCGCTGAAAATCTCACCGCTGCAGAAGGTACAAACTTGCAAATAACAAATTGTAACTTACATCTGTGAAAAATTTTCGACCTAAACCCTTCAGTACTTTTTAGTGAAAGAACAACATACTGTATGTGTATTATGTTTACTTGATATTTACATCATTAGAATTATTATTCTTATTTCATACTGTATTTAGTGTACTACCAATGTGTTCTATGTCATAGTAACATTATTCTAATTTATCATAACATCTTACTAAATTGTTTCAGTGATTGCGAGACATGGGGGATATGAGTATATTATACCACCTTTGCACAAAAGACTCTTGGCAGAATTTATTGATTTTCTGCTACTATTTATTCTGAAATTAATAGTAACTTTCATAGCGGTAGATATGTTTGAAGTTATGTAAGTATTTTATTTATAACATCCGTAATATTATCAGTTGTGCTGTTAATGAAAACAATTATTATGTGTATAATAAACTATCTGTTATATTGCCTTTCTTCTGCCAGTCTCATCCAGTGGAAACATGTATAGCATGAAATGAGAGATCAAAGTAGATTTTCAACCTCTACATCATCCACACATCTTCCGTAGGCACAAATAAACAATAATTCTCACCAAATAATCCTTTCCCAGTTACTACAATACTAAGTTTATAAAGCTAGTTTTGGCACTGTTTTAATGATTCAGGGCATGTCAAAATAAATACCATAAATATAAAGGCACTATTATTTCACATGCAGTCTTCACTTCAGTTGAGAGGCATATGGCTTACAATGGACTGATAAAGGTTGACAACTATAATGATTATTATTTGAAAAGTATATTTTTATATTTTACAGTGATTTGGACAAATTTGATTTTTATAAGCTGAGTGAGGGATATTACGAAGATTACAAATTTGCCATGGAGCTCACTTCTGAAATACTGTTCTTGGAAATAATATACAGGATACTCGTATGTATATATGAGGTAGATATTTGCTTCTCATGTTCTGTAGTTAGTAATGAGGAAAAGGCAAGCATCACTTAACTATATTGTGAACAAAATCGAAGGAGCCTCATATTAATATACAAACCATTTTTGTTATGTTTTGCTGTTGTTTGCCATATTACATATACCATCTCCGATTTTGAAAAATAAACTTCAACTATATAAATTAAATAAAAAATAAACATTAATATGACATATCCTGTTGTATAACAAATGTTCCATGTTTCAGGCTTTTTGTTTAAGTGCCAATGTGGGGAGAGCAGGAGGTGCAACACCCGGCAAGAATTTGTTGGGACTGAGAGTGGTTATGGCTTCAGCAGTGATACCTGTCGAGGGGAGGGCTAAGCAAACTGTCCTACTGTATCCGGGAAGACAATTAAGTTTTTCTGTGGCTTTGATCAGATCATTAATGAAAAACTTTCTCATATCATTGTTGTTCCCTTTATTCTTTGTATTATTTGTCTTTCGTCATAACCGCACAGGTTATGACCTGTTGTGTGGGGTTGTTGTTGTGGAAGAAAATATGTTTCCTGTGAGACGGTTTGCCCCGTAATCTGTGATATTGTGTAATATAAAACAATTTCTTGTGTATTATATCAAGTTATATTCGTAATTTATTTCTGATTATTAATAAAACTGCAAATTTCGGAAAGTGTATTCAAAGCTACAGTGTATTTTAATGGGAGCCAATTGCCAAAGATTATTAACTTGTGTAGATAAAATAGGTCGGTGGATATCAGAAGACGTAACACCACTAGCAGGCCCTGGTATATGTATATGTCCAGTCCCTGTTACAAATAACTTTTTCTAATTACAATTATTATTCATCCTGTCACGCTTCCCCACTGCTGCTACCCCCGTGTCTCCAAGATTGACATTGGCCACCACATGCAACTCTGATTAAATCATTGCAGGGAGTCCAAGTTAAGTACTAAAACTATCTCGGGACCCGTAACAACTTTGATTAGGAAAAAAGTGTAGGTGGTGATTCCAGTTTCCCCCTCCAATTAAAACGGAGGGGGAAACAAACACCATCTTATTTATATTACCATACGTTACAAATTTAAAGATTTTTCAATTTATTAAATTTGTAAGGTATTCTTAATTTATGTTGCTTCATACTACTGCTATTTGTTTATAGATCTTATCTTTTAGTCATAACTATGTAGTTACTATGTAGCTAGTTAGTAGGTGTTGAATGTTGTATGTAAACGTTAAAAAAATGGAGTAATAACATGTTAAACGTCGTTTGCCTGTTGTCTAAAAGGCCAATTATTTTGTAGAATTTTGTGAAGGGTATGTCGGTTACAGTATCTGCAGACTTTGATCGATGATGTTAACTACTAATCGGAAGGGGTCGAACGCGGGGAGGTGAAAAGGAAAGGGCCTGCCCCTTGGCTACATATTCCTATGAGGTCTATAAATAATGTAACAGTGTACTATTATATATCATTCATCAACATCTTGGTGGTACAATCCTCACGGAGTGGTCGTTGGCATAGATTGTTTGTTTTTTCGTGGTTGGTAGCTAGTTGGTATTATATATGCCTGGTAGGTAATTCACCTTTGAAGCAGGAATCGGTAATATATATTCATTGAAGTAATATTTTTCTTTACCAGAAAAAATTAGAATATAATTTAAACAAATTTTAGGTATATATACTCTATTATATTTTATTGTAAATTTAGAATAAAAGTGTTTTATGTAAAACGAATTTTGCCTCTTATTTTGTTTTTATAAAGCTCGATCCACCCAATCTTGCTTAAAACGAACGTTCCGGACTTGATCAGAGCTGAAGATTACCCTTCATCTAGTCCCGACCTTAATCCCCTGGATTATGCTTTATGGTCTGTTTCAGAGGGTACAGCTTGCTCTAAACACCATGATAATTTCGAGTACCTAAAACAAATCGTACGATTAGCAGTGAGGAGTTTCCCCATGGAAAGAGGCCTGATCCTCTCACTTATGCAGTTCTTTCCAGTGCATATAATAAATGTGTTTAAATTGTACTCTTTTTATAATTTCTTTTACATAGTATTGTATTTGTGTATCGGTTTTATGTTACTTTATCTCTGAAGTAACCCATAGTACATAAGTTGAATAAAAATGGAGTTCGACCAATATCAAACTCCACTTTCATATACTACATAGGGACAATTTCAAACTCCACAAAGAATTCCTTTAAGATGATTCCTTGTCATTCTGTGAGGATTCCTATGACTTTTCTCTTGAGTTTTTGAACATATACAATTATTATTTTCAATTCACCAAAAAACATTATAAAGTAATTATGCTATTCATTTTCACTCCCAATTTTGGTGAACGAGGATAGCAATTTTTTAAAATTTTCATTAAAAAGATGATTATGTGTTTCTATTTTTTCTAAACATTGTAGCAATTGATCTATTTAACAAATGATACTTCAATTTCAATTGTAGCATAAATTCAAGTTAATTGTATGTTGCTTTTACGATTTTAAATAATGTTATTTAAAATAATGAAACTCAAAAAAAGTGATTAAACGATCAATTCCATTTATCCCTCAATCCCTATTCGTCCAATCAAACGATCTTTAAACTCACAAATATGCTATTGCGACATAAAGTATCTGTGACAGAATACTTCCTGTTGTTTACCCAGTGTTAGGAAAATGTTGATGTTCCTGTGTTTCATTAATTATCTGGATTGTAGTGTGCTTTCGAAGATAATGTTTTTTAAATTAATCGCTGAAGTCCTAAGTTAAAGTGTTGCAATGCAACATTGAATTCAGCGCGGAAACCCACAACATCAGTAAAGTGATTCTATTATACACTTCTTTTCAAAGATATCGTTTTTATCGGCTTACACCTTACCTACAGTTTGAATAGTAAATACATAAAATAAGAAAAACGAAGAATCATGAAATTGTATGCTTTTATACTCAGCGTTTCAGAGGGATTTGGTGATTGGGCATTAAACTATCTCTTGTTGTTGGTCGCTGATGGTTACCTCCGTCTTTGAGTCAGTCACAAGAATATAGTTTGTGGCCACAAGTATCATATACAGTCGAGGTATGTAAACGTATCACGGCGATAATCAGTGAACTACGCCTTCCAATTTACACAAAAAGTGACCGACTCGGCCTGGCCTGGCCGCCCAAGTATTGGTCCCTTTAAGTAAAGTCTTTTGCAATCATTCATACTTGAAACTGCACATTTCGAATATGTATATATAAATAAAAATTTTAGAGGCGTGCACAACGCCTTTAGAAACTGTAGTAATAATTCATAACACTTTCAAAAAGCCTTCCGACATCCAAAGGACGTAGTATTTCCCAGTTTATATACTTAAAGCTTTCCTAATTGCGGATTTTTACACTAACAATCCAGCACACCAGCGGTGTGTATTTATTTTAATTTTCAAATTCGAAATGTGCTGCACCAAGTCATTTGTGCCATATGTTCTTATTCTAAAAATCATATTTTGAACAGGATCGGCCAAAAACTGACTATGTCGTTGGTGTATTTTCTTGTATAACGCAATGTTTGTTATAGCGTTTAGTTATACCAACCAACAGCAATGAAACAATTCTAATAGCAATAAAACTACTTTTACGAATTTTATCGCGGTTTATTTAATAATTTAACTAACCCGACGTTTCAGAAGCTTTATAGCAACCATGTTCACAGGTGGAACGGTCCATAAAGCGCGATAGAGTCGGTAAAAGTAGTTTTATTGTAATGAGTAACATTGTCAAACTTAAGACACCAATTCTAATAGCAAGGCTGTGTTGCAAAAAAAAAAGTGGTATTTCTGCTTCAAAGGGAGTGGATTTTGGGTTGTAAATTTGTATGTATATTTTTTTTAAGTTTGAAAGATGTAACTTCAATTTTAAGCTATTGAAAAAATCTGTAGGTTAGTCTTCTGACTAGTGGCTGGTGTGGTTTAGGCGACTGATTGGTTATGAGTATATACGGTATTAAAGCCTTGCGGGATATTCTACCCTTAATGGTCGAAGTAAGGATAGATATTTCATATATAGGTTAGTCTTTAAGTCCGTAATTTTTATAATTAGAAATTTTTAACTTTATTCTGAGTCACTGATTAAAAAGAAAATGAAGAAATTCATTGCTTATGTACCTAAAATTTATTACAATTAAATTAAAAACTAAGAAAGTACATATAAAACTACTTTGTCGGATTTTATTGAGTATTTTACGACCCCGACGTTTAGAATCTTTAAAGCTACCATTGTCACGGGTGGACTATGATGACAAATGTTCCGATGTCATAAGTTATTAAAAATACCATAAGATTTTATATAATTGATTAGTTGTTCCGATTAACGCTGAAAGCGCTAATGGAATCGTGCAGCTGTGAGGTGTTTTATTTTCATTTTGATTTGATTATGTTTATAAATAAGTCCCACGCAGAAGGAATCACCCGGCCATCTCCTCTATTGATATTTGAATGTTTTTGATGTCAATAGCCACACGGATCATCCGTGTGGATATTGAAATCAAAAAAATCCGGACGTGTGATGCAAACGGGGAACTCGAAGCCTGTTATATGACAATTTACAATTAAGAACAATGTGTTGTAAATTATACAAAAAATTGTAGGGGGCCTACTAGACTATGGAACCCTTGGTTTTTCTTTTCAGTTCGCAGTCTTTTGCTCTACTTGATAGACCAATATTTAGTGCAACCAGCACTACAAAAAAAATAGCAATGGCATACCGCATACGTTAATACATTAATGCTCAAAGAATGGTATTCACCAACTATATAAGAAAAGCATTTATATTTTTCATTGCCCATATTATGAGAGTATTTTTTTTAGTATCTTTTATGTCGTCTCTACTAAATTACATTTAATTTACGTGTAGATTCGTTTTCACGTCTTTTTTTGTTAAAGATAATATATATTTCTGATAATATTGACTTATGGGAAGCCAATATAAAACGTGGCCGTCTAAGTGGAAAGAGACAGCAAATGTGGGATATTCTCTGTCCCTCTTTTTCATTTTTGCCTATACCATAGTAACCCTTTTGTATCTATATAATCTCCTTGCATCCTATGCCTTTTTTTTGGGTTCAAACTGTGCATTTTGCTGACCCGACTGCGATCGAAGGAGAGTAATTTTGTCATAAAAATATCTCTGGAAAAAATTAAAATGACACTGTCACTTCGTTGAGACCATAGAGGGTAGACCTTACAAGACTGAAGCAATTCGCGAATAGTAACGTGGCGGCGCTGCGCTCGTGTGTGCGGCAGGAGTGGCCTTATCTGTCATTGTCATTGTTCATATAGTTTTCTGTGATAAGAATTACTGTGAAATTATAGTTAAGCGTATTAAATAATTAAAGTTTTTAAAGATGTCTACGTCTGGTGAATTTGGTAATCCTTTACGCAAATTTAAGTTGGTTTTTCTCGGCGAACAAAGCGGTGAGTTGTGTATGATGAGCCACTGGGTTGTACATTTTTAATAAATAGTTTTTGAATTTACGACACGTATTTAGTTTCATCTACACCTTATTGAATTACTGACCTACATTAGGCTCTACGTTCGATAATTATTTTTTTTGCAAATGGGACGTCAATGTTATAAGTGATTTTTGAGTGTTCTGCGGATTTTCATATGTAGGTTACTTGAGAGTGCGAATCAGTTTTGACTCGAGGGTTCTCATGCTTTTTATGTTTCATCTTCTGCATAATGGAGCTCGCAATGTAAAGCCGATGTACAATTAAGTAGTGCGTTGACCCGTTACTCGTGTTTTTCAGTGGGAAAGACTTCGCTCATTACGAGGTTTATGTACGACAGTTTCGACAACACTTATCAGGTAAGAATATATATCATTGTTATGGAATTAATTTTCTTTCCTGGAATTAATTTATAATTCCAGGAAAGAAAATTAATTAATAATTATGGAATTAATTAAATTCCGCGTGTAAATTATGTAAACTTATACTAATGAATTCCTGTTCACGTTTTCTTATCACACCCTGGTGTATTAAAATCAAAAAACCCATTATTGAATAAGTTTAAAGTAACAATATGTCATTGAAATTCAAAATTAATCTTTCCAGATATCCATCCCTTAAAAGCTAAATTCAATTTTCTCTTTACAACAAAAATAATAAAACAATAAGAACATTTACAATTTATTAACTAAGTTACTTAATGTTTTGTCAATATCTGAAAATGAAAATATATAGTATATTACAATTTGTTTTATATCCATTATGTTATCCATTGTTATATATTTAAGGTTTTAAGGTAAAAATTAATAATAAAATATTTAAATTGTTACATAAATAAAAATTGTTATATTTTATAGTATATTCTAGATATGCAATGATCATTTTGTATTCTTATTTAGTTGGGCAGTAGGCTTTGTTACTATTAGTCAGTTAAGTTTGGCCAGATTTGTTTCTATGGAGTTTGCTTGAATGAAGTGCCAAAATAGTTACAATTTTTTATATTATTTTATAAAAAGTATATTTCTAATATGCTGGGAGGCCTTTAAATAATATTTAATGTTTGATTTAATCATAAAAAATTACATCTTTTATTGGTAGTCCAAGGATATTTATCAAAACATTAGTCACTTGTACAATGTACTCTGCTAGTAATGTTTTAGTAATTTACCTATTTCCAATGTAAATCCAAGGTCAAGTATAGATTGAATACATTGTTGGACTAACTATTTTCACTTTTTTCCCACACTTAAAGCAGCCTTCTATAAAACTGAATCCAGACTGTAGAAATCTATATGAGTTTAATTGTCTTGGTCTGAAGGTCTAGTAGCAAGCAGATTATAAATTCCCGGGATATAGTCCTAGTCTGGACTCAAGTGTTTGTCTTTGCAATTTCTATTAATATTTCTAAATAAGGTACAACTGTGGACTATAGACTCTTGTGTGTCTCAGTATCCCCCTTTCACACTAGAGTACACTTGAAATCATTTTTAGTAACCGTATGTTAGTATCTTTGAAAACAGATGCTAACATATGGTTCCATAGTACACAACATGCACAGTTAGAGCACGCTTTGTGTGGAATGATTGCACTACATTATGCGATGTTGTGTCTGTACCTTTAAATTATATAAATAACGATCCATTTTCGTCTTTGAATAAGATACACAAAAACTGGGATAGGCTCTATCCATGTGAAAATCATATGAAATTCCGTTTAGTAGATTTAGTGAAAATCAATCACAAACAGATAGACTGCTTTTGAGGTCTTTGTTCTATATATGAGAAAAAAAAGATGAAGTGATAAACTACTGCATTAT
>JAFELO010000036.1:642632-700439 GCA_017140195.1 Eumaeus atala | reverse complement strand
AATAGGAGACTAGTGCCTCGTGCTCGTTGCAGTGGGAGGGGAGGGGGGGGGAGCCAGATGGAGGCCGTTGGCACACTTTCAGCTTCAGGTATCGTGCAATAGTACTGTAAACTTCTTTTCCTTTTTATTTTACAAATACAATAGTTCGTGGATGCCGCTTCGTGGTAACGCTTCAATGGATGAAATAAAAAAAGTGTGTAAATGCAAAAGCAGAAGCTTGCTAATTGACCAATCAGCACACACTACAATTCATTGCATATACATATTACATGTTTGTGAATTAAAAAAAATCAGAGTAGGTTCTTTCTTGTAAGTAATTGGCGATTCTTCAAGTAACGTCAGAGTTTTTACTCGAACGCTGCTCGAAATTTTGTTTAATGTAAAAATGTAACAATTTTGGACAACTGATTGGATTATAATAAGCAAAGGTTACACAATAATTATGGGGGATTTTTTTCCCCTGGACAATGCAAGTGTTTTGTTGTTGTAATTGATTAATAACATTAATAGAAGCAAATAGAGCTATATTTTCATATCTACGTGCACAGTAAAACTATGTGGGATCTGTGTCATTAGTAAAGGTAGTACGGTGGATATTAGGAGAAAATCGCTTTGTACAATGTTTTTGAATTCTAGCTCAAATATACCTAGGAAACACACTAAGACACTACCAACTTGCTTGCAACGTAACAGTATTGACATAAGTTGTCTAAGTCGCCGCTTACGGCTGTGGGACGGTCGACATGACTCATAGAACACGAGGTACCAAGACGCTCACTGTACAGCTGTTTATTTCGCCGTAAAACGCTGGAGCGACACCCTTGGCGTTAGAAATTTGTAATGCTGTTACTACGAGATGAGAACTCGGTAACTTTCACAATTCGATACAGTACTTTTGTACATTGTTTGATATGGATTCCAAAACGGCTGGGTCGATTTTAACGCAATGTTCAAATTAGGCTATCGGCGTTCGTGTGCAATTGTGTATTTTTAAGGATAAGCGTACAAACGCAATGGCCAGTAGAAAGGAGGGCAACGCATCGATATAATAATTATGCGGATGTGTATGGGCGTTGATAGTCATCAAAGGCTCGTTTAGTCGAACGGAAAGTATGCTCCCCCCCTCTCAAAGTTACTAACCGCAGGAAACGCACATCTGTCACTTCACACTGGTGTATGTGACCAAGCGGTTCTACCTCGTTTGTGCTGGACCAGTTCGTGTAGCGATTGGATCTTATTTGTCTGAGGATCCCATTCACCAAGAACACGGAGAATTTAAACGTTTTATACCGCAAGCTACAGGCCCGAAACAATACAACTAAATATTAAGTAATACAATATTTTTATGGTGTCAATATTGTTACATTCTGGATTAAAAAAGTAAGTGTTCATCAAACCACTCTAAAAATTACAAAATCTTCATTATAAAGCATCTTCCGTAGTAGAGTTGTTCAACAGAATGTAAGTGAAGATCATATATAATTACTTCCCATTTAGTAGTTTACAGGATAACCTTGTGTTTTTCCTAAATTATGCTTCATCGAAATACTTTTTCAAAATTAGTTACCAATTTGTTACTCATATAAATAATAATTTACAACAATAACAAAGTGGTTTTCACAGTCCTTTGTAAGGCTGGAGTCGAAATCCACACTAAAGACTAAATTTCCAACAGCACATCGTCAAATTATAAAATGTTGTCGTGTCCTGTAACACATCAGTTTCATAAAAGTACACAAATTCTGTGGGAACAGTAAATTTTGTGCGGTACTATGCGCAGGCAGTAGGTTAACGTCCTACCCCCTCTATATATCCACCAAATTACACCTATCGCGTTGTTGTAAGAGAATTTTCTAATGTAACACATCTGAAATGTCGAAACGAATCACAGCGGCTTAGTTTCACAAGTGTAACATTCCTCCGTCTAACTGCTTTATTAAATTTGTTTTCTCATTGAATGGAGCTGGTAACAACGCGAGGCAAAATTAGCGTCTATTTGGAAGGAGCAGGGTGGAGAATCCAGTGCACCTAATTGTATGACCTTAGTCTCGCCAGTGTAAATATTTGGCCCAGCAACCCTCGCGCACTTATTTACTTGAGACTTAATATAGGCTGTAATTAAATTCGACGAAAATCTTATAATACGGATCGCTGGGGGCGGGGCAGGTAAATTGTTTGAGTTGTTGGTACACCAACTCATGGCATCTTTTGAAGACTACCTGGCCAGTACTGATAAATTTTTAACGACCGGCTGGCTCAGTTGGTGACGGTTAGTCCGCGTGTTACGCCACAGCGGCTTCGAATCCCGCCTAGGTCACATATCTATTATATGTATTTCATCATTCATTATTATTAGCCCTTATCTGTTCATTGCTGGACATTGCCTCTCTGCTCCTGCTACTCGCATCCATCCCGGACCGGGCTACTGCACGGAGATTGTCTTCCCACCTGGTGATCGATCGACCAATACTTCGTTTTCCTAACGTTTGTATGTATTTATAAATCAAAAGTCTTAAATATATCAAATTTCTTAAATTTATAAAAATACTAGATATATTTTCGTCGTCCAGTACCTAGTCTGGTAACACAAGATCTTACGGTACTTAGTACGGGGCTGGGCCACCGTGGTATGACAAGTCCACAGATGTTATTACCATTATAAAAGCATATCATCGATTGTCGTAACTTCACAAAATAAGTCATTAAAGTGAATCTAATTGTCATTTCTGACGGTGTTCTTTTTTCAAATATTGTGTCCTAGTATTCATTAAATCCCATCTTTCGGTATAACACACCTAGACAAGTAGACTAGTGATCATTCTTGCACATTAACATTAGGTGTTCCGTACCAAAAGGAAATACGAGCACTGGAACTTATATAAGTTAACATACTTATATTTGCAGATGCCTGCATACATTCTATATGAAAAAAAAAGCTACACATATAAGTTTGTAATGGATTTCTTTCTGCGATATATTTATTATTACCAATCTAAATGTTGGTTATTATACATGGAACAGAAATACATCATCTGTGGAAATTTCAACTTCTAGTTTCTATCACGTTTCATGAGATACAGCCTGGCGACAAACGGACAACGGAGTCTTTCACCCGTTGGGTTGATTTAACAGTAAAACTCAAGAATATACATTGTGTTGTTATATCTTCAAGGGAGTTTACAAGTTGTTCTTCGATATAATGAAGCATACACATACATAATATTAATAAATAAGTTTCGTTAAAAATATTGGCTTAAAAAAATATGGTTCCCAGGCTCTCTGGGCACAGGCAGTCGGTTTATTAAATTATCTTTCATGATATCACATCGCCCCAGCGAATAATTCACTCTGCGGGTGTTACAATAAAAGTGCTTTAACGGTGTTATCGCGGTTCGTTTAGTTGTTTGACAAGTTCGACGCGTTTAATGCCTTACAGCACCCATCGTCATGGCGGAGCTGGCCACCGGTGGCCATGCTTGCTTTTCAAAGCATTTTAAACATCGGGCTTTAGTACCGAATTACGAGTAACATTCGCGTAAACTTAATACATCAATTGGTCAATAGTGTTGCTGGTTATTTTTAAAAAGTTTTATACAACTGCTATATATTTTATTCATTACAATCTATGTCTTAAATCTTGGTACAGCAAATAAACAATAAATGATTCCTTTGAAGTTTAGCACTCACGTCATAGGAGCTGTGTGCAGGACATTATACAAGACCTAACTACGTAATGGTTAAGAAAATCTAATGATAATTTCATTTTTTTACCCGTCTGCGGCAAGGGTAATAAGAAGCCATGCTGCACTGCAGCTGAATTGGGGAGGACGACCTCTCGCTCACATAACATCGCAGTGAAGTGACAGCTATGCTGTCGCGTTTTATGTTTGGGAATTTCCGATGGTTCATTGCAGGGAAGGACGGAATCTGCGTATCGACTGTGCTCTGGGACAAATTGTTGTGTTTGACAGTGACACTTATTATTATTATTATAAGACGTGTCTTACGCAAGTCAATGCTGTGCGTTTGGGGGTCTATAATTTTATTTAATTAAAATAATAAAATCGAGTACATGCCATATTAAAAGATTAGCTTTTCTGCGCATCTTCTGTATATAATGTTAAAATGTACCAAAAGTTCAAATTCCATTTCCGCAATTCTTTAAAAATGGTATTTATTGTTTACGTGTTATATAATAATGGCGTCGTCGTAGCCGAATTACGCCTCCGGCGGCAATCCCGAGGAGATCACTCATCTGCGCATTACATGCTAAAGTGCTCCATTGAGCGCGCAGACAAAAGTGCACTCTCTGTTACCTCATTCTCCTATTCCGGTGGAACGGCAATCCGACATGACCGGAGAAAAACCAGCCGCATCGACAGCTTAACGTGCTCTGCGACGCAAAGGGGTGTACGTCAAATAACACTGGTCTGTCCCGGGTCTCGAACAAGGGACCTCACGTCTGTGGTTGAACATGATGTAACTATATATGTCTGCCTCGTGGTCAACCACAGACGAGCCTTACTGTCTGTATAATGAGGTAGTATAGAGACAATTTTAAATACTTTATTTGCAAAAAAAAAGATAGTTTAGTGTACCACGTGTTTCATCAACCTGGTTGAAGTTCTTTAGTTTAAATAGGTCAACAGGCGCGGCTTGTGCCAGAAACATTCACAACTTTGTGAAACTTTGCAAGTGAAACCGTATTGTTACTTTTAAACAGGAGCGATATCGAAATAAAAAAAAAATTAAAAACCAAAATACATATAATATATCTATCTATCTATCCATGGTTTTAGCGGCCGTTAGTCGACCATATCGGAGTCTATGGTGTCAAAAACATCGTTAGAAGGCAATATGTCCAAAAAGGCAGATAATTCTATCTTTTTCTCTATCCACCCAGTAGGCACTGGTATCACAAACCACACGAAACGCGATAGCATACCCACCATTTTACGCCAATATTATGTCAGCGAGCCTTGTATCAAATGACAACCCGCTTTGTGCCGGCCTGGTTTTTCATCATCATCAGCCTTTGTCGGACATCAGCCTCTTTCAATGAACGCCAAGACGGACGATCTCCTGCTACTCGCGTCCATCCCGGACCAGCTACTGCACGGAGATCGTCATCCCACCTAGTGTACGGTCGACCAACTGGCCCATCTGCCATCCGATCTGTTGAGTGTGTGACCAGCCCATGGTTTTCACTGCACCGTAATTCGTAGTCCTATGTGGTGTTAGGTTGATAGGTACTTGCACTACAGTTAACACGTGGCCGCATTAGGCCACGTACATTTAGTTTTACGGCTGTGTAACGCCGTTTTTACGTGCCGCACCCCGCACCGCGCGCCGAGTCGATAAATTGGAAACTCGCCTGTACACGTCACTAGCTTGTATTGGCCGAATTTACTGTATTGCTTTATCGATGAAACCTCAAATATTTATATAAAGTTGTAGAAAGCAATGCCTTTGTTGTTATGCAGCTGCATTTATATAACATAACAGTGTTCAATGTGGCTCGTTTCGTGCTGCTTGTGACAGTAAATAATCCGGATAAAATGGCAACATAATTGCATATCAAATTGGATCCTCAAGCATATTACGTGCATTGCACTTGGCAACCTAGCTAGAAGAATACGTAAAAAATGTGGTACTTGTACGACTACAGCTTGTGTGGGGCGATATCAGGGGCAACGCATTGAATGTTGTCGGACCTGGACAAAGTTGTTTTAATTTGGTCTCCAGTAACGTAGTAGCTATTACAGCTACCAAATATGGTTACTTTTCTTTACCTCAATCCTGGTGCCAAAAATATTTCGATGTCACGCAAGGGCTGTGCCCGTGTTATAAGACAGTGTCAGGGACACAAGTATATTATGCTCGACGCAAGTAAAGTTATCACCACGTAAATCAATATGTAAGGAGTTTTCATACGAGATGGTTGGCAACTAAATAAACTATTTAAATGTAAGTTTATAGTTTACTATCCTCAATGAGTCATATTTTCGACATTGGCAATCCCTACTCATTTTTATAGGACTACTTTGGCTTAAGCAGCATTGAAGGTTTAAATTAAACTTTAGGGTTCAGACATCTGCTAGGAAGGAGTTTTACGAGCCGCGGGAGGCTGCTAGTTTCTAACGTAGCCTAGAGCTGAATTATTAAGAAAGTTCATAAAGAAACGGCTTTTACAGACGAAGAACTAATAAAGTTAATTGCGCGTGTAATCGCCAAGTTCGTAATCGTCTTATTTAGTCGCCACTCGACTTCTCACGTCCTTCATTATTATATTTGTGACTTCAAACGAAATGTTATCGTTCTTTCTTTTATTTATGTTCAATACAAAGTTTTGATTGAGTTCGTATCGAAAATTCAAAATTTAATTGTGTTGATACACAGTGCTATAATGTGGAAATATTTCTAAATTGCGTTTTTTTTTTGAATTTGCGATTTTATGTACACCTCTTGCTATTTTGAAATCTTAGAAAAGTTATATATATTCGTTTTAGGATTTCATACTTTAAAAGAAAAAGACGGAACCCTTGAATACTTCGTTGTCCGTCTTGTCAGTAAGAAAGTTAACTTTTCTGTATAGGATAGGGTTCATTGTAGAATCACGGCAGAAAGTGAGGTGATGCAGATCATGGGAAAAATATGAATAAATTGTGTTTTATATAACACAGAGAAAGTAATTATATTTGCAGTTCTTGCAGACCTGTTTGTCTCGTTTCGTCAATTTTACACCACCTGCGGACATTATTTATTTCAGTATTACCTCACAGCAAACCCAGTAGAGAGCGTTACCTTGTAATGCATATTGCCTGTTATGTCACAATTATTATCTATAGGTGTTTTGCGTACAGCAAAGGCCGACAAAGCCCCTGGAGATAGAACATGTGGTTGTGTGGCGTGACACGTGACCCTGGTCAGTCGTCGAGGGTGAAGACTATGCAACGTGATTTATAGTTCACGCCAAGGAGACTCATTTTCTCGCAGGTTCAAGCTTTTAGAATCGTTCTGATATCAGATATGCCCGATGTTACGAAATTCGTTCGTTGGCTTCGTTATAGTCTAAGGAGAGACGAGCCGTCATTTGTGTTGACCTCCTTCGCTCCTGTACTGTAACTCACAAATCGCATGTATAGTGCGCTAGAGGTACCTCCCCTGCTGTGCCGGCCCAATAGGCTGTTATCAGTAATGTGTTAAATTATTACATGTTACACGAAAAGACATTGATGGTATATTTTATGTTCTATTCTTTGTAGGTTAATGTTGTTATTCGAACTCGATCCCCAGCCTCCAGGGCCTCTTACCTGCGCTGCGGGGACGCGGTAATGTTCTGTCTTATTATGGACTAGGGTTGCTACTTGCTAGATTCACCGTATCGTCTATAAATCGTGTAACATCTAGTGTACTGATAATAGGCTAAAGTGTCCCAACAAAACATGTAAACTTCGATATATACTTATTTTCAATTTTTAAAAAAATGTTAAATTGAATGAGGTAAGGGTCAAATCTAATAACAACATAAACAAATGAAACGACCGTTTTCAATCGTAAGAAAGTCGTGACATAGCTTAAGCCGGGGAAAAGGGATCAGATTTTCATCGGGTTTCCTATTATAATATGTCCCATATTTCGGTTTTCCCGTCTGGCGCCCCTATTACGGAGCCACAGCAGTAAATATGCCTCAGCCCGGCTCTCGGTACACCATGTTACGGCTCATTGAAAATTCATCAAACCAGACACGGAATAAAATTCACTGTTGTTTTCATGAACTTCGCTGAAATGATAGCGGGGGCTGTGGGGGCTACGCGTCGACACAACACAACAGGAAGGTGCTTGAGTAACAACCACAGCAGCACATACTTCGTCCCCGACGAGCACTCGTGGCGACCCGATGACATCATAAGTTCCGGCTCGAATATAAGCACCAGAAGAGGGCCCGAGAATTGAGTGCAGTGTCACGGTGACACCACAGATTTGTATTGCTTTGTCTCTTAATACGAACACGCCGTTCGGGAAGGCAGAATCGACTCAACTCGAACAGTCTGATCATTATTATGATGTCAGCCTTGGTCTGTCCAGGTACATACCTGCATCCTTACGCATTCGCATTTTTACTTCTATGGCACAAGAACAATGAGAATAAAAAATCTTTTACATCCAAGGCTAAAAAATAAAATCAATGGAGATTCCTCCTGGCTCCAAAATGATCCAAGCTGCTGCTGTTGGAGTTTATTTTAATTTTTTCAGATAGGAGCCGGTGGTACAGTGTTGTCGCTGCTTTCGTTCATTTATTTTCCTTACGTTCAATCTCTATTAGATACTTACTACTTTTTATAGCAGACAACTACATATTTTTGTCTGTCAGCCCAGAAAAATAAGCTTGGAAACAGCGGTAATACATTCCAGCCTCAGGATTCTTCAATTTACTGAACTAGAAATAAACATCATTGTATTTCATAGCCGCACTGCTTCTAGCTAAGTCCTTAAACTCTCTTTACTAAGTCACAACTAGAGTGACGGTTATCGGGTATCGACGTGATACGGACCGATGTATCTACTCGAGGCCGCGTTGACGGCGTATCGATCATGACAGTGTTGGTGTCGACCGAATACAGACTACGATGAACTTGTGGTCTGCGGCCGATGTGCTTGGTTATCAATTAACTCGACTAATACTTGTGTATATGTCGCAGTCAGATTGTCTAAGTCGCTTTATTTCATTACGGCTAGCTATATTCATAAATTGGGCCGTTTTGTATTGTGGCGGACAAACAATTCGCCGGATTGAATACGGCTGAGTGTAATTCCGCCCGACAGTTCTCGGCGTTAATCATTATTCAAAAAAACTAGCCTTATTGAAGTAAAGTGTATCATTATCTGCCTCTCTGGCACGTTTTACTTCCTAATTTTAACACTCGCGGCGTTGCTTGATATGACAATGGCGTCGATTGTTTAATACCGACAAATAAAATACTATGCCCAGATAAGGTCGGAGGTTTAGGCCTTTTTTTACCTTCGCTGGTAGGTAATTTATTTTTTTTACACTCAAAACACTTAGCGTTTCATAATTGTATCGTCAGTGGCAATGGGCTGGACACACACTCGGAAGAACAATGAAAACGAAATGTTGGTCCGGTCGACCAACATTTCGTTTTCATTCACCAGGTGGGAAGACGATCTCTGTGCAGTAGCCGATCCGAGATGGATGCGAGTAGCACGAGATCGGTCGTCTTGGTGTTCATTGAAATAGGCATATGTCCAGCAGTGGACCGATAAGAGCCGTTAATGATGATAATGATTGCATAAAGTCTACTTTATTGTTCTCTCTCCCTACACTAACAGCGACGCCAACCCTAGCCGAGGACAGCTTGTCGGTCCTACTGATGTCTGTCGCCTCCTGTATTTTGTGTACATGTTCCTTATGCTTCATTATCAAATGATGATGATGACCGTCAGGCGCCTACTGGCATGGACGCGGTCCTATCGGATAAAAAACTATAAGGATACATCCTCCCCGTCACCCTATAGACCACAGGCGCACCCACACTGTCGCCCCACATGTCTTATAGTGACCGATGAAGCTGCACTGGAAACTTCCGTCTGTATAGAGCAGTAAAAAACTAGTTATTAATGTTCGTGATTAAAATTTTAAAGAAATTGTTATAATTTCCAGACGCAAACTCATTCCACCAGACATCTAAGTGGATCGACGACGTGCGCACGGAGCGTGGCTCGGACGTCATCATCATGCTGGTGGGCAACAAGACTGACCTGTCGGACAAGCGCCAGGTGTCCACTGAGGACGGCGACCGCAAGGCCAAGGAGCTCAACGTCATGTTCATCGAGACCAGCGCCAAGGCCGGCTACAATGTCAAACAGGTGAGCGCGACTAGACGCTGTACACGTGTACAACAACAACAGAGCAAGCGCCAGGCGTCCACGAGTCCCTTCATTCCACCTCAAGAGTTCCTTCATCGCATGATCCAGTTAGGATGAAGACAAAGGTGATGGATGCCTTAGCCACGCCATTAAACTACTATAACTAATTCGCTACAGTTTAATCATAAATAACATAAATAACAATATAGATACGCGTTAGTTGGTGTTGCACCGACCTGGTAGGTTCTTGTTTTAATATGCATATTTGTGTTTTCCAGTTGTTCCGGCGAGTGGCGGCCGCGCTGCCCGGCATGGACTCCGCGGAGAGCAAGCCCCCTGAAGACAGTATCCTTTTGCACACTAGGCTTTACTTATATCTGTACAAGGCACACAGGCCGCCCATACCCGCACACGGACACAGTATATACGCTAACTCGACAACGTCACAGAGCTAAGCAAATAGAAGTGACGTCCCTGTCTGTAAATGTCTCTGTGGAATTGCAGGCTGTGGAGTATGGATTGAAATTAATTTGTTTTACACACAATGATTTAATTTTTTCTTGTTAACGGTTTTCCGTATAGTAAAAAAATACTAGTCAATTTTCTAAATCAATCCAATCAAATTTTCAAATCCGATATATTTATTTTATGTCATACCTATTTACTTGGCTCTATGTATTTCGCGTATTGTTACAAGATATACAGGCCATTAATTCGCGGTGCGTTTTGAATAAAAAAAAACATTAGAGTTGTCGATTCCCTCGCGTATGTCGCGAAAATTGACTAGTTTAACAATTGTGTTGTGCCGTTTGTGAAGTGGTGGTGGTACACTGACCAGCTAACATGTTGTAAGTAACTTTAACACTACTAATGTCTGTCGCCTCCATGTTCCTTATGCTTCTTGTGTATCTATTCGTTTTTTGTTTACTGTAAATGTATTTAGAATACGGAGGTACAATAAATTGACCTTAGACGAGTATAACATAATAATTGGTTTTGGTAGTTATTTAGTTTAGTTGTATGATTAGTTGAAGCCGGTTGAAATTTCCTAAATGTATAGCCTCTATGAGGTAGAAGGTAACTGCATGTGGGGTTGTTTGAGGGTGCCTAAATACACGAGAGAAGATATCATAAAAGTTTAATCTTTTTTAGAAACTTCGGCCAATCCATTTCAGTTTCGCACAAAATAACATGTACAAAGGTATTTCCTAAAGACTTTAACATAGTTGACGCCCGTGACGTCTTCAATCTGTCATTGTTAATGAACTAGTGATAAAATATATTTAATGAAGTATAGCTACAAAACTGGGGCTTGGTATGGCAATACACAGATAAAAAATATTTTGTTAATATTTTTTTGTGTAGAATTAGGCAAGAACGATACGTCCCCGAGGTACCTATCTCTCACATGATGCCATAAAGCCGCTTTCGTGCGGTTTGTGAGTAGCTAATTGGAGGGTGGAGAAAAGGACGGGAACCCACCTGCATGACAATAATGCGGCTGACCTTCGGCGTCGTCACTCGGGAGACTCCGACTGATCGTTGACCCCATTATGTTATTTAAAAAAGTGTGCTAAATGTTCGTTTTTTTTTTTTGCGGACACTTTAGACTTGCAAGACATGATGTTGCTATGACACGTCCCAGTCTAAAAGCGGAAAGTTCACAATGGTCAGTGCGCTGTGCAGCCCGTTGGAGAGAAACTCCATTATGCTTTCTTCTATCATCTGCGCATTTTTCATCTCGGCTCACATCATCTCAATCCAACACTGATACCGAGTCAACCATAAGACATTACTAGAACTAGTTATAGTCCAATTGTCTTTGCATGTTTCTTTCTAGACGTTTCTATTTCTTTCTAGATGTTTATTTTTCTATTGCGTCCTTCCGTAGTGTTTTTTATTTCCTTAATATTATGTGTACAGTGCATGAGGTTATATTGCGACAAGCGCCCGGCGACAACAAGGAGCCCGACAGCAACTGCGCCTGCTAGGCGTCACTACTACTACACACTACTGCTCCAGTGTCGGCAGCCCACAGCTCTCGCAGCTATATACAGCCAGAAGCGTACCACAGAGCTCAGTACCGCAACATGAGAGCTAAAACCGAACTACATGTAAAGCTTACCTACGCTATTTTGTTTCTAAATAAATTGTAAAGTATTTGTGTCTTAGACAATGATTGCTACATAACTAGATGGCTGATACACATGCAAGAATTACATAATTACGCGGTGAATGAGCGTTTCAGTAAACCAGTACCAAACTACTAAATACAATAGCAAGTAGCTATCAGGGCACATGACACGCCTTTTAAGATATCATCATCATTATTATCAGCCCTTACCTTATATATATATTTCAATTCATTAGTCTGTAGTAGTCATGGTTTTGATTGAGAGCTAGAGTATCAGCTATCCAGTTATATAGAGACCACCGTAGTGAGGACGCGAACGACATTCTGCGTACGTCTATATGTTTGTGATGCGTGTGCGTGGACTGGGCCAATGCATCTGTTCGTGTGCTTTATAATTCCTAAATCTTTTACTCTAAACCCCCACTAAAAACAAATGAGTGAATTCCATTCTTATTGCTGTGATATGCTGCAATGATGAAGACATGTATTTTCTGTCAATATATTCATTGCGTTATCTACGAGATTATAATATTTAAAATATTCTACTGTACTGATTCAAAAGTATTTATTAGTCAAATTACAGATCAGACTATCAATTTAAATATGACTAGATATAGTCTAGGATAAGAAATAATTATGATGGAGGTAAAATAAATTTTCGGCGTAATAAATGTTCGATGGGGATGGTTGGCGCTCCGTGGGGGAGGGCCCACGTTCAACAGTGGCCTGCTATGGCTGACATCACCGTCATCATATATTCGATCGTTAGCTAAGGCCACGTTCGCACGGGCAGGAGCCTTGCTTAGCGCCTAGTGGCTGGAGTACTGTATCCTGGCTACTTGCTATGGTCGGCTACCTAGCGTCGGCGCTATGCGCACGATCGTACCATTTCAGACGGTTCGTTTGACTAAGACTCTCGCTCTGGACACTAAGCAAGTCGTCTGCACTACTGATCTAGACTCATGCTACTCATTAATGATGCTGTAAAAGTTTGTCTGTCGGTTGGTCCGGCACTGCCTACTATGCGGTGCACCAGTAGCAAAGTGTAACTAGATGCAGCTGTGATAGATTTAGTTAACTGCTGCCTCGAAGTTCCCCGCACGCCTCGCCGTAGCTGAGGTATTACGCCATTATTCATATAAGGAGTTCCCTTCCCACGTCCACGTATGAAATATATCACTAACCCGGTATCGGAAATAAAATGCTTATGTATAATCATTTTTTGAAAGACATCACTATGATCCACGTGTAACTGTGTGTTTATTACTTCAGTGATTTACTTCGTTCTGTCTTATGAGTGAATATAACTATTACTATTTTCTTTATTACGTTAAACGTCAATTATCTATGGACGACTACGTCGAGGCTATAAATGCTAATACTAATGACTACAATTATTAATTGTATCATAGATATGGCTATAAATCACAATTATTATTTCAAAACATTAAAGGAGAGAATAATTAACGCCACAAAAAGTAATATGTCAAAAAGTAATGTGGGGCTATAAGCACCACCTTTGTAGTCTTTTTTATGAACATTCAAAGTGATTATACATAGAATAATAATATGCAACATTTATGTGTTTTGATATTTGTACGTGAGGCACTGACGCTATAATGCACACACAAAGCTTTCGATAAATGGCCAAGAAAAAATTGCTTAATGTATGAAAGTTTTAAAACAAGTTTCTAATTAACAATAAGCTTGATATAACTTCTATAATATCACATATGAGACAATATTTGACATTTAAGTCTCCAAGACTGATTCAGCTCAGGGACGAATTGTGAAATGATATAAGTGATACTCCTATGTTACATTTAATTTCTAAGCTGTGTATAAATTAATATATTTTGCAATTAATGTATTGTTTAAGGCTTTTATAAAAATAAGACCATTTTGCTGAATGGAAGTGGCAATTTAACTGTGCCAGGGAAGATTCGACATCTGCAACTTGAAATTCCTTCGCTTGAACATGCAATAAATAACACCGTCTACTGTTCAATGCAAAAAAAAAAACACTTATTCAACTATCAGAATATATTTTAATCCATTAGAAAAATATATGGAGAAATATTAACAAATGCCCACATCGCACTGTGGCAGCGTAGCACTGCTGCAACAGTGCCATGCGTCATGGTACGTTGAGGTGCTACACGCAGCGTGTCGCAACAATGTGTTATCTTCGCGCAGAAAAGTTTATTTCTTTCGCTATGAAGGAGGCGCTGAGCGCTTACAAAACAATAAGTATAATAATGCGTGTTTATTTTTTTTTTACTTTTGATAATATTATGGAAAATAAAAAAACTATTAGTCTATTTAAGGCTAACATGATATTTCTATAAAAAAATTATCGCTATTTAAATAACATTGGATTTTTAAAATAAACAATTGTAATGATGTATATAATACAATTTTTTTAATCAATTTTATATAATACATAATGCTGCGGCCTTAATGTACATTAGTATTATTTATTTACTCTAGGTTATAGATTATTTTTAGACGTTTCTATAATTAGTAAAGGCACTGGCTATTGATAATATTCAGCATTCCATTCAGCTTTTATAATTGTTAATATGTTAAATATGTTAAATATTCAGCCTTTTCATAAAATTTAAATCTATGTTTGCAGTTCTTTACTAATTATAAATTATTTATAACATCTTATTTAAATCGGCAATTTGGATATATAGCGTATTTGTTGTATGAGTGACGTCACAGATTCTCGCGCGCACCATTCGAGGTGTGGTTGCGATACACGGGCTGCAAGTTCGACATGCGCTTGGTGATGCAGAAAACAGAATATCTTTGTAAATACGAGGACACGCTGATATTTGAAATAAAACGTTTTAAAACATTATTCCTATTTTTTATTAACTTGATCTGCTTTTTTCGGATGAGTAATTTTGTCCAACCAGTACATAACCGTTTAAATGATGAGCAGTATAAAAGCGTTAGGGCCTGTGGCTCATGTGTAGGCAACTCGCGGCGCCATCTACAGTAAAATTTTGTAATTTGAATTTTCTTGAATACTAGTAATTTATCGTATGATTCCTTGCAATATTTTTTGTTAATGCATTATTTTAATCATAATAGGAATACATTTTTATTACATGAAATTTATTTTCTTTTTAATTTTCAGTTCTAATTGAAATTCTTTGTCAAAATTATTGAATGAAGTGATAAAAAAATCTATTGAATGTAACTAGTATGAGTCGGATCATTCGTCACACTTTGCGGAGGTGTTATGAGAGCTAGATTGTCCCCTACGGTCATGTCGGCGCGATTGGGCACTTGATTTTAAAATATATATTACTTGCAAATGTAAACATTCGAAATTTATGCTAGAATATATAGACAAATTATACTAGAATTAGAATTGATAAATTAGATTTTGATGCTATTCCCAATATATTCAGATACTTTTTATAAATAAATTAAAATTAAACCTCCTAAATTGCCTCTAAGCTTTTATATTGCATATGATTTATTATTTAAGATTCAATTTTATTTTAATGTTTAAATTACATTCATTGTGAAATTTAAAGTTTATAGGTACACAGTTCTCACAACCTCTACTACCGAAGAGTTTAAAATTCCGTTGGAAAGGCAAATGTGATGTTAATTATAATAGAAATGTATGTGTTGTTATAGTTGTTTTACGAACGGTAATGAAACTTAACTCGATATTGCTCAGCTGTGGACCTCCAGACCCAGTCGCCTATGGGCTCCGAGCAGGAGGGCAGCGAGAGCGGCTGCGTGTGCTAACTGCCCCCCGCACTGCACTCCGCTCACCCCGTCAGTCCCGCACTGCTTGTCGACACCCAACATAACATCATACAATGTTTTCAATTTACATTGTCATCTTGATATCCAATTATGATCAATGGTTATAGGTGCCACACGGTGCCAATGTTAGGTAGGCCCGACATGGGCATTACGTCAAAAGACCACGGGGCCCCTGTCTAAAGAGACATTTGTGAGCATCCTACAAATGTTCTGCAATCTTGGCGAGTGAGCGTCCGCGGCGACGAATTTTCTACCATCCTTATATCATATACTTACGCCACTGTATGTGTCATGTATACCTAGTACTTGCGGGCCACGCAAACTAGTGAATTTTATTGAAAGTAGAGAATAAGCTCAAAAGTGCTTTTAACCTAAAGTGTGCGTGTGCATCGGCGGTGCCTATTTACCGAGACATGGAATCATTGATTGGTCAAAATTGGAATTTGATCGTAACTAAATTTTTAATTAATGTCAAAGTGAAACGATATTTAAGTTGTGTAGTTCTTATTTACATAATATTTGTTATGAAATCGGCTTACTGCGTGTTTAAAAGGGGCGTTATTTGAATAGTGAAAAATTATTGCATATAATTTATCAAACATAGTTGCTAATTACAGTTTTATAACTTAAATAGTTAAACTTTATATCTTTTGTTAATATTTATAATGATACACCTAATTTAAGGATAAAATATTTGTTGATTGTATGAGATACCAGGCATCGTGTGTATTTTGTATTACCGCATTCATCCATTAACAATTAGTATTTGAATGTAAGATCGCAATTGTCTATTGCTTCCACCATCGTAAAAATAAATATGATACTCGCCTTAGCTCTTGTAATAAGTAATCACAATTTACTAAGATCACTTACCACTTTCAAATAAGGTTTGACATTGACTACGAGGTGTTGTCTTAAACTTTGTTTTCCTACCATAGCGCTACTGTCATAAAGTGTTCAATGACCGTAACACAGCGTTCAATGAAGTCACTAGACCGTTTACTATGTAAACGAAATGGATATATCATAGAGATACTAATAAATGTATAATAGAAAGGGTGGGGAAGCCGGACTAAAACGCGTTAGTCTAATTGGAAGAAAAATGCAAATTTGGTTTGGTCACTCACACACTACTCGCTTTCATTATTTTTGTATCTGCCCAATGCGGCATGCGAGATTAAATCGACATCCATTGCAGTGCAAAATTCCTTAAAATCTTTGTCATCACCATATTCCTTCTCTGTTAACCAACACGGACACTCGCAGTTCTAGGCTTGCCCATGACTTCCTTACTCTATCTATGTTATCTCTATGGTCAAAATCCGCTTTGGAAACTGGCTCATGTAAACATAGTCCACGTTTACAGAGTGACTTTCTGTAGCCTGACGCTTTCGTAGGAAAATCAAGCTTACACGGAGCAGTAAACCGTTCCGTATTTTCTAAATTTTGCTTACTATCCTATCCTGCCAAAGACTTGAAGCTACTGAAGGAACGAAATGATTCAGTGTCAGTTTTTAGACGATTAACTTCACTTTCACTTTTATATTTTTATAGGTGTGTATAAGATGCCAAAACCGGGATGGCGACACTTTGAAGGAATAACGAGCGGTGTAATTTAATAACGTCTTGGAAGTTCGAGGGTTGTGTATTTATGATTTGGTATTTATTTCTATTGATAAAGTATGTTTTCGTATAACGAAAGTACCAGTTTGTGGTTTATGATAAGAGCAGAGATTGTATTTCCTTGTCCCAACACCACGATTTAAAATTGTGTAGTAGTATCTTGACCAAATGGCCATATTGTAGATGTTGTCGTTTGACTGTTCAATGTTGCTAGATCACTCATGTTTAACCTGATAATAATCAGTTTTTAATCTATGTTCAACCAAACTTAATAGAAATATGATATAGGTACAATGTTATATGTAAAACGCCTAGAGAACGAGAATGCAAGACTAGATAGGTTAGGTTAGTCGCCAAGAAGGGAGTTGGAGGTAAGGCGGCATCTACTTATAAATGTAATCACATTACAACAAAAACTTACTTCATTTATAATTAGTGTATTGAGTTTTGTGGAAAGCTGTAGTACAAAAGTCGTTGTCTATGGTGTTACTTATATAGTCCAGCAATGTTGTTAGTGTCTTGCAAATATCCCTGTTCATATGGCAACATTAAATATATGCCAATGCCACAAGATAAATAGATGAAAACTCTACACATGCAAGACGACGAAACCGGCACTGTCGTACGTCACGTGCCGTACGCTGGATGTAGCGTTACGCTTGATGTTCACGTCGGTATTTGCCTGCTTAATATGTCTAAACATCGACTAGGTTTCGGACAAGGAAGAGGTGAGTGTTAACTCGGAGAGATTGTAAATAGTTTGTTGTTTTGTTACATTCTAACCACTGACCTCTATAACACCGGACAGCTCATACTGTAGTTCTCATCGACGACTGGAACAATCATCATAGCTCAAATTATTATTACTGATATATATAATTACTGACCCAATAACTAAAAAATAGCACAGAGCGTATGTGCTAGTATTATTACTAACATATAATTAATTGCTAAAACTTTAAGTAATCGCAAATTAGATAATGGTGGTTCCCATATTTATCGATGTTTTTGATTGCTGGTTTTGGTAGGATTTTCATATTCAAATAGAACTTAGTATGTGAAAACACCACCTTCAGAAGCCAAAAGAATTATTAAATAGAATATTGTTAACGGCCGTTTGTTTATTCGACATACTGACGCATTGACTAGTGTCCAACATTTCCTTGAAATCTTCCATATGTATTAGCTATCCAGTTATACAGAGATCGGTGAATTCTTCTCTTCTAGTCGTTCTCCGCAGATATAAGACTAAACTAATGTAAGGATTCTTCTTTTAGATAGATATCGAAAGCACAATTAGAACTTTAAATTGCTAGCCGTATTTGAATATTGTTTACGTGAGGCTTGATGTATGTCGCGTCAGCACGACTAGTATCTCTGGAATGTGGGAATACTATCCATATATTAATATTATTGGCGTGTTAAAAATGTTATTAGTTACAGTATTCTGTAAGAACCACTCAAGGAAAAGTATTAAATACCTACGGTGTCAACAAGACTGCTTTATGAATAGAAGAATTGTCTTGAGGCTTACAAAAGAGGAAGGAAAGGAAACATTCGAAGTTGAAGAACCACACCTTCGAATGTGTCGATTTGAATGACCTTAGACAACTAGTTTCGTTTAAGCCCCTCTTTACACATCTCACATCACATCACATCATTTGTTCCTTTGTGAGCCTTGTGACAAGGCTCATAAGAGAACAAATGAAGCTACTTGTTAGAAACAACTGAATTAATGCTTTTAGAAATCATGTCGCATACATTAATTACAGGCCAGAGTTGCCACTAGTAATACAATTAATAGAGATCATCCAATAAAATTGTGACCCACATAAATTGACGTAGGACAGGCGAGCGCGCGTCAAGACCGTCGCGCCACCTAGTAACTGAAACGAACACCCAGCACGCAATCCCCTGTCGCTAACATAATTTTAAAATTTATATATATTTTATTATTACTTACAATGTCTGTATCTCGGAAATATGAAATCATGTTGCACTCATGGTTGTAACAACTGAAAAATATTTACCAGAGAAGTGATGTCTGATGTTAATGCAGTAAAAATCATGTGTATATTATTCATAATAATTATTTTTTGAAAATTCGTGTTTAATTATAATTTTAAACATTCACCATTGATGATATTTGTCATTCTTTATTTATTAAAGAATGACAAGATACGAAGAATAACAACTACAATTATATGATTAATGTCTATATTGAACACTAGAGCGCGCGACTTCCGCTAAAGTGTTGCCTGTATATTTTCTGGACAGTCGCACATCGAACAGCGTCAGGTAGATGGTGTATTGCACCTCGTGTTAAGAGAGACAATGTATCCTAATTTACCGACCTGCCCTATCATTTGGAGATACTTTCACGTCTGACTGCGGCGTACCATAGATCCCACTGCCGTAGAATCTCAGTGTAAACATTAGTAGGAATATTCATGTTGATCAAGGTACGACTGGACATTGTGAAATTTTTGATAGTATTTTATATGCAATAATATAATAGTATCGAGGAGTAGAGTTTATAACACTTGTTATTATTGTGAGCTTGTTACAGTGTCTGGCTCCGTCGTGCGACGCGCTTCAGCTTCAATAGTAATATTGTGTTATGGTAACTACAACTTAGCATAATGTTCTGAATAATAAAACATTTTAAATACAACTTGTCTTAGTGCTTGTTTATTTTTATCCCATTTTGCATTCGAAGAAAAATTAAGTGTGTGTGTACGCGTTGGAATTATGCATCTCTGACGTAACAAGATAAAAATCTTTTTAAATATTTCACCTTTCGCCTTATTCTACGTTTGTAGAAAAAAACTACCCTAACAATAGAAAAAAGTTGTTTGATACATAACAACGCACTGGTAATTATAAAACTAAATGTTGACTATTGCTAACTTTAGAGTGTCAGTTTTTCGTGACTGTGCGCGCGCGCATCGATAAAATTCATTCTCATGCTCCTGTAACTGTACATAAACATAAGACAAAAACATTAAATATAGAAAATTCTGGTACCAAGGTAAAATGTCATACCATACATTGCATTATTAATTCATTTAATTTTTGAAGTTATACTTCTTTTGATAGGATTTGTTTTACTTGTAGGTTTACACTTTATGAAAAAATGATAAGCTCAGAGTAACGTCCTACGTGTTGCCGCACGTTCGACTTCAGAATAATGTTCATAGGAAGTAAAATCTAATCGCGCTTAGACGTTGATACACACACGCTTTTATATAATAAAATTGTGTGGCTTGAGTTAAATGTAACACGGCAGCGCACCGGAAGACGGAGTGTTGGAGAGGTCCGGTAGACTGACGACTCCTACCTGTGGCGCTCTATGGGGGAGTCCTATGTCCAGCTGTGGACGTCGTCCGGCTGGTGATGAACTAAATGTAACGAATCTCGCTGTGGTCGCCCACAGGAGTGACCGAAGAATAAATCCGTAGGCTGTACATTAGAGCGTAAACCGGGAAGAAGGTTGTCTTAGAAGAAATTTCCTCTAAGGTGCAGGCGGAGTTGAAATTTCCTCTAAGGTGAAGGCGGTGTTGAAATTTCCTCTAAGGTGCAGGCAGTGTTGAAATTTCCTCTAAGGTGTAGGCGGTGTTGAAATTTCCTCTAAGGTGCAGGCGGTGTTGAAATTTCCTCTAAGGTGCAGGCGGTGTTGAAATTTTCTCTAGGGTGCAAGCGGTGTTGAAATTTGAACGCATGCAATTAGTTGCGGTAACTGTTTGTGGTTTTTCATATACAGACTACAAGGAATAATCTGTTCTCTCATAATTTAGTTGTACAAGGTAAATTGGTCTCGAATGTGAAATATCTTCAAGAGTGGATGGTAATTAAAAGACAGGTTTCAAAATGAATAAAAATGCACATTGTTTAATAGAATGTAATTTCACAATAAATTCAAACAGTATTTTAATTATATTATTAATTATTTTTTATCAATAGTGACAACTATTCTAGTACTCGATATTAACAAGTATGTACCCTATATTTGGCACAATTTGTGTATTTGGAAGCCTTACAAAATAATCATAACAGTCTTATCATCAAATTCCATAAATTATTTACAGTAAATAAAACTATCAACGATTCTGTTGATATAGTCAAAGTACTGGAGACATTTTGGTAACTTAATTTTTGCACAATTTACATTACCCAAGAGGTCGGCAACGATTTCTTAGTGGAACCTCGTAGTAACGCTCAGCTCACACTCACAGAGACGAGATCAGAGAGACAGACTGCACCGACAGCGTCAGTTGAGCCCCACCACTATGTAATGCGGTGAACAACTGGCGATCTAAATTCTAACTGATGCTTAACATAAATAATTATCACAAGAAATATACAATGTTTAGGATATAATCATCACAGTTGCCTATGTTTGCCTCAATGGATGAGCGAGAGAACATATCTAATTACGAAAAAAGTAAAATACCTTTAGTTCGTTTATACTATATTTTTTGGCATAAATGCAATGCTGTTGATAAATTGGCATTGAAGAAAATTGCATCGACTCCGGAGTAGCATTGGTTTACATTTATGAATAGAATAATCTTTCAAAAAGGAGACAAGTATTCAACCTGATCGTTATATTGTCTAATTCAGATATATCACCTTATTAAAAAGGAATTAATTACAACTTAACTACAAAGTGCAGTTTAATTGTTAAAAATATTATATACATTTGAAAGAGGTAATCCAACACGTCGACATGATATAATAATGATAATTAATTGGTCCTTACAGTACATAAAACGTGTGAAGGATGTACAGACTGTAGTATAATGAATGAAGTGGATTTGGTTAAAATTTATATACAGTAATTTAATATATCTTCTGACTCAAATTCTTGTTTTGTTGCCAAGAGAAAGTGGGCGAATGTGACAATTAATAAAAAAAAAATCTGAACAGTGATTTTTAAAATAGAAAGTTGAAAATTTTGCAAGGTTTGTTTAGTCTGTACAAAATGCTTAGTGCAGTAGGCAGTGCTTAGTGTGTAGTATAAAAGTGGAATTGAGAAGCGTTAACAATTTTATAACAGTGGGCAACAGTTCCATTATGGCACAAACAGTTCTCGGTTCGCGACTCACGGAAGTAACTGTTAACTACTAAAAGATGTTAATATAGATTCATTTACAGAACAATTTACAATCTTATTATAATTAATTAACCGAATAGGTATAACGAGAACTTAATCTTCTAGACGTTACTTTATTATACACATCGCTAATCGTCGAGTAACAGTTACACAGTGTACTTAGGGGGACCGCTACAGCGAGAAATCTATAGTTAGCCTTTGGTAATCAATTACAAAATCAGAAAGTTTCAGTCTCGAGCAGTACACTAATTAACTATACTTTAATAGGTACACGTGAAACCAGATGAACCGGATCCCAAAAACTGAATCACAACGTCGCTATAGTCTAGTTTACCAGGAAGCACTCGTGAAACATTCCGTAGAGTTAATAGTAACAGTGTAAAATCGTATATAAGAGTGAAAATTAATATTGCAAAGTCGTGAGTCTGTCGATGCACTTCAGAACGTGAGATATTCTCTATGTGTGAAGTAGCGAATAATTTGAACGGTAACTTTCTACATGTATAGTGGGCTGTCTTGAGACACAAGCCAATCGTTCTTCACATTAAAGTTTAACCTGCTAGATGTCACAAATAATCACCCTACACAGTTGTAAGTTTTGATTTCTGTTACAGCAAAATTATCACGTAGAGTATATCTTCTGTGACTCGCTTCCGAGACTGACTGCAGTAATATGTCCGTCATTCACAAATAACCGCCACATAGATTTACATGTGTCCCTAGGCTAATTACAGTGACGAGTACAACTCGCATAGGCCAATCTGCAGTTAAATCCCAAATAACCGGCACATACAGTCACAAGTATTTCACAAAATCAAACATCAAAGAGCAGCGCAATGTTGTGCTGCGAAGCGCGCCGCTAGTAGTGCTCGTGCGGCACGGGAGCGTGCGGTGCGGCGGGGCGCACGGGCGCGCGGTAGCGCTGCGGCGCCGGCGCGTAGCTGCCGTACGCACTGTCCTCCGACGACAGCGGCCCGCGCCGCGCCGTGCCCGAGCTGTACACGGACTCGCGACGCTCTGATACTGGCGCGCCTGCGGACAGAGAAGAAGCTATAAGTGTACTGCTGGTGATCCAGTTGCTACCTCCAAGCTGAATCCTAAGGGTTGGCAATAGCAGTTCAATTGGTTTTGACGCAGCAACTCTGACAGAAACAAAGTAGATAACTTTTCTTGCACAACATACAAAATGCGGCGAGTGAGAGGCCAACGGAACAGATGGAGAATTATGTGAAGAAGTAGGTAGAACATCTGCATTTGCGTGTCCTCACCTCCGCTATTGCGATTACTTTATGGACTTTCTACATAAATCCCACAGATTTGTTCAGTTACTTTTTTACTACTGTGTTACGACTTTTAGTAAGAGGTAGTGCCATGCATGGTGCATAACGGAATTGGGCCGGCACGACCGGGGAGGTACCTCACGCTCACATAATGCCACTGTAAAATGGTATCTTCAGTATCGCGTTTCGTACAGTTTGTGAGTAGCCGGTGGCCCATTAGGGGGGAAAGCGTCAGTAGTCGTAAAAAGGCTGCGATTGGTTGTTTGCCCCCCAATTCTATAAAAAATAAAACGACTATTCTGTACTAAGCTTGCAACACATGAATGATATTTTATAGCAGATGGGGCGTAAAAGAGAAATTGGAGCCTTTTGACGGCTATCAACGCCCATAGACCTCTATGCAGATGCGTTCATCCTACCCACCAGTGGTAAGTGTCACGAGCGACGTGGACGTGGCTTGTGTACTCACCGGCGGGCCCAGGTCGGACGCCGTTGGCGCCGCACACGGGCTCGCGCTGCGCGTTGTGCACGTTCTGGTTGACGGCGACGGTGTGCGGCGGGCGCAGCAGCAGCGACTGCGCCGCCACCAACGAGCCGCCCGCCGAGTTGCCTGCGCCGCTGCTCTTGCTGTACACCGACTGGGATCTGCGAGCCACCTCACACTTGTAGCAACAAACAATTGGCATATACGTACCTACCAACGACACGAGAATGGTGTGCCTAAGCAAGCTACAAGTTTCTAGCATAGAGGGGCAGACAAGCAGTCAGAGACTTGTGCAGTGAATATCGGTGCTCATATATAGCTTAGATGGCAATGGAATGTACCCATAGAAAGGTATTAAGATGTTATAGACGTAAGACAGTGTAGGTGTTACAGAAGTAAGTAGATCTAACAGAGGACCGGCTAACTCCGTTGTTAACGTGGCGGTTAGTCCGCATGTTACGCCAGAGGTCACGGGTTCGAATACCACCTATGTCATGGATGTTTATATATGTATTTCTATAATAAAAATATTATTTTTTTTATAAATTTCTTAAATTTACAAAAAAAAATATATTTCCTTCGTCTAGTACCTCTAACACAAGTCCTTACGGTACTTAACACAGGGCTAACGTGGAGTGATAAGTCCACAGATATTATTATTATTATTATTATAGACTAGTGTGAATAATGTAAAGCACACTGATGCTATCATAATTTTGTTAAAATTTCATACTGACGTTAAACTACTTACAGAGTATACAAGTACACACTTTCGGGGCCTGTATCATATCATAATTACGTATTTATTTTTCACAGATTCCAAAATCCGAATTCCTCTATTCTGTCATATTGAGTTATTACGTAGGAACCACTTTAGTGATAACCGACGAAACTGGCCCTCAGTTTATTTGTAATACAAATTAAGTCAGTGAAAAGCAATGGGCCTAAACAAGCCGGGTAGACGGGTGCCAAGTGATAGTTTATCACCAACTGTCACTTAGCACCCGCTCACAGCGCACCCTAGTGTTATATAGAGACATTAAACTGGTAAAAACAAATTAATGACAGTGTTAGGGAATTCCGCGTTACCTGGTTGCTTGGTAGTTTTAACATTGTACCGGAAAATGCACGATACCTACGCACGGTACGTAGTACACACCCACTTGTCTTGTGTGCATTCTTGTGGCAAAGGGACCCCGTGCATATGTAACTGTTCTGGGCTCAGATTAAGTCAGCACATAGCTGAACTACGAGCCCCTCTCTTCTTTAACTTCTTCCTTGTATAGCTGACAGCTGTAGTACGGCAAGTTTCAGAGGTTCAAGGGTGCCTAATACGGGACACCTACTGCTAGATTCACCAAACAAAAGTTACTTACCCAGAGAAGTAGACGTCTTGGAACTACACCATAATTATTAGTAAAGTCACAACACCAAAGCATACTTTGTTAGAAGTTAGTTAATTGCAAATAAACAAACAGGCAGGCAAACACATGGACAAGAAAATTATATTTACACATACGTGCAACCTATTCAGCCTTTAATTGCACATAAAGCAAATTTTTTATGGTTTTATACCTTCACCAGTCCACTAATAGTGTGTGCGTGTGTGTGTGTACAGCAATTTACCTCATCATAAAAACTTTTGGCAACGCAAAATTTTGTTTTTATACACAGGAATTTATAAACAAAAAAAAGTTTGTGAATCAATGTACATACATATAGAAAACATTAGTAATGGTCATTCACATAAAAAAAAACCATAGAGAACCGCTTTGTCTCTGTCAACTATTGAAAAAGAAGCATGCGCTCTCTTTCTTTAACGAAGACTACGTGCGTAGTAAAAATGTTTCTGACTACGCGCAAGCTGTAGTACTGGCTACATTGACATTTTATAGCAAACTGCCCAAATTTGAACACGCTAGTCTGTCAATTACATTATTACAGTTTATATTCCAAGTTGAGTTACGCGCAAATTTAATGTCATAATTTTTTTTTAGGTAAAGTATCTGAAATTTGACGAATTGAACGGTCACACAATACTTCCACAATGTTATTTAAATACCTACCAGGACTAAACACCCAAACGAATATCAAGACATAAACTATGCAAATACCAACACCGATGAAGCATATCCAAGACCAGACAATATTGGTCTTGCTATTGCACTAGGTATAGCTTTCTGAACATCACCAGGAAAAACTTGACACGACAGCAGGTATATCAGCTTAATCTACTCGCAAATTGGCTGGCTTTATGAGCTCATACGCACTTTACTTTGCAGTTGCCGGCCGCGGTTTCTCTGCATTTGAGCTTTTAGGATTGCCCACATAGAACTGAATGGCTGCTACATAACGAACGGTGATTATGTAGCAGCCATTCAGTTTTAAAAAAAAATCTTAATTCACGCCGCGGTTAGTTGTAGGATGCAATAAAACTTGTGAGGTGGCCGCATACTGATAGCATTTCGCTCGCGCCTAACTGTGCAGTGCGTGTGAGCTCGAAATCAGCCTTATGAGAAGCCAAACCACATAATTACATTTGAGATGAAGATCCATCAGACCTGTGCAGCGTGTGGCGGGCGGGGGGCGGGGAGCGGCAGTACAGGGACTTGGTACCGGAGTACAGGGGCTCTGTGTTGTCTGGTCGAGGCGCGGCGGCCGAGCAGTACGTTGATGCATGCCGGTAGTGGTGATGGGTGAAGGCCGGCTTGTCCAGCTCATCTAGGTCCCTCGGCGATGATGCTCTCGAGTTGGAGTTGGCGCGGGGTCGTTTTGACCCCCACTCGTGCAGGAGCGCGCACGCCACGCTGCCGCCAATGCCGCCGACCCAGCTCACCCAGTGGCTGTCCCAGCGGGACAGTACGAAGGACGGTCCCAGGGAACGCGCAGGGTTTAGAGATGGCATCTGAAAATAATGGCGATAAATTGTTTATAAAATATAAAAACAAAAATGGTTTAAATAAAGGTGATAATTAGTTTAAAAAATGTATGGACAAAAATAGTTTAAATCTCTATCTGCCTTAAGTATCTTTATTTATTAGAATACAAACAAATACAAAAGCAGTGCCTGTTCGTAAGTACACCTAGAATATCTAACACATAACCTACTTTTCGATAACAATAACAATGCGCAACCTGGATACACCACACAGACTATAGACGATAGATAGTAGATACGAGAGAAAACTATCTATTTCTTCTAAAAATTTACATTATCCTGATCGCCTGGGGACCAGAAGCAGTTTCCAACTAAACGTAAAGAATTCCGACTACGTGATTGTACGTTGCAAACTTGCTGATACACGTTTGGTTTTCAACTTTATCCCCCTTACATAGAACGCAATTCTCAATGGGCACCGTTGACTTTTTAAATTTATTTTCGCCGGAAACGGGACCGTCGAATGTCTCCATAGAAAGGGCCGTGTGATCACTGCTGCCGGTAATACAAGCCTCTGCTCGCCATTAACTTTAAAATGCTGTTACTTTAACAGATAAATTTAACAAAACCGCCGAAGCACAAGGAAGGTTGATTTCCTGTTTGATCAAGAATACATAAACATGTAAATGTTGTTTTTAAAGCGTGTAAATATATGTAAACTAGCTGTGTGCCGTGGTCTCTTCCTACTGGAATTTATCATTATTATTTTTAGCTAAAAAATATTTATATGATATTTTTAATTGTAATCTATTTCAGATCCAAATTAGAACCAAATCCGTTTAGTAGCCTTTGCGAGTAGTAACAAACATACATACAAAGTTTTGCTAATTTAATTTAATATGTTTTCTGTAGACAATCAATGATAAGTATTAAAATCCTAACTTAAGATTGCTTCTAGACTTAGGGTGAGTGTTACATGACAGTGTCACCTGTCACGCACATGTCTATCATCATCATTATCAGCCTTTATCGGTCCTCTGCTGGACATAGGCCTCTTTCACACACGCACGCACGCACGGACGCACGCACGCACACGCACACGCACACGCACACGCACGCACGGACGCACGCACGCACTGAGGAATTGAACATGGTGGCAGCGAAGTAGAGAATCCACACACCCATATTGCCGGGGGTGGTGGCACTCAAGATAAATATGTCCTATGAGGTCCTGTTGGGGCTTCGGCCACCATGACGCGGTCTCTTTGACTCTCAAAGCGGGGCCAAACGGTGGCAGCAAAAGTGAACACTAATAATTCGCGAACAATTGAAATCAGTATACAGGTAATGAAGAGGCAGAGCTATGCTGCATAGGAGGAGGTAGTGCCCATATATCCTCCGGCAACGAAATTGAGCCGGCACGAACGGGGAAGTACCTCTCGCTCACTTGATACCTGCGTAAAGTGACAGCATCGCTGTCGCGTTTCGTGCGGTCTGTGAGTAGCCGGTGGCCCACTGGGAGATGATAGGAAGGCGACGCATTTGCATAACAATCATGCGAATGTCCACGGGCGTCGGTAGTCATCAAAAGACTCCGATTGCTTGTTTGCCCCCTTATTCTGTAAGAGAACAGTAATGCCAAGAACCTTCCCGAACCAATACAAGTACATTTTATCCACAATCGGGGACCACGTCTCTACAGGGCGCTTGACCATCAAAACAACTTTATTTAAGCCAAGTAGGAAATACATATAACCGACGAAGAAATACGACGGAAAACTGGACAATTGTCTACAATACACCAGAAAGTTATTTCAAATCGGCTCTGACGTCGCACTTGAGATGTTTCGGGACATCCAACGTAATAAGCTTTATGTGCAAGCCACGTGATGAAAATAGATAATGGAGGCACGAAAATATAAAATTATTTAGAAGAAGAAGAACTATAAGTCCCATTCAAGCTCACGGAAACCGCACATAACCGCGCAAACGTGGAGACACAGCCAGCACCTCGCGCTGAGCTAGTTACCGGGCCGAGCCGGCGCGGTACAGCTGTAATGCAGCAATTGTACCTCTTTTACAGACTTACTATGAGTTTTTGTTTGATATTCAAACTAACTTGTAAGATGTAGTGCCATGCTGCATTGCATGCGATTTGGACTGGCACGACCGGGGAGGGACCTCTCGCTTGCTTGTTACCCCCATAAGCTATGCTGCCATGTTTCGTGTTGTTTGTGAGTAGCCGGTAGCCCATTGGAGGAGGTGGAGTGAAGGAGGGTAACGCAACTGTATAGCAATTATGTGGATATGTACCGGGGTACACCTCGGTACTCACCAAAAGTCTCGGACTGTCATAGAGATAACACAGATAGACAAGGGAAGTCAACCTAAAGCCCGATCATTGAATCGTCGCATTGCCTCGTTGAAAGAGAGTGCAATAAACTAGCTCGCTTTACTCATTTCACGTTCGTTCTCTCTCTTTTTCATTTATTTCTCTCCGCGCAATGTCCATGCGAGATTAGGTAGATAGAGATAGTAACCCATTCACATCTTCCTTCCCTATTGTCCAGAATGGCCACTCGCCACCATATACCTATGGTATCCCTCCTTTGCCTGTCTATATTGTCTCTATGCTCATTGTGCCTGATTTGTAAATTTGAAATACAAAATAACAACACTAATAGTTCTCTGCGACTCACCTTAACTGCTGGCTACTGTAGCGATGTCTATAACATTTTAATGTTTTATTTTGATGTCTACCGCAATATTCATGATGCAATCCATAAAGTACCAACATAAGTAGCGAAGCTGTATTAAAAATACGTGCGCTGTTTTATATGAAAATGGTAACATTTTGTTATGTAAGAGGAACATCTAATTGTTGTCTGTGCTACAACTTTGATTTTTATTAAAGTAAAAGATATAAGGTACTTTTATAAGTATATAATTTTCTAAGTACATGTCCGTCACATGACGGGTCGTGTCCCACGTTTTTTACCCGCTTAAAATGTATCCCACGGCAATCATATTTTTTCTTGCGCGGCAGGATATCAAATAAACCTACACACAACTTTTGCATTAATAAAATTATAATGAATGCATACCTAACCGTAATGGTGGAGAGCAACCCAAGATTAATGTGAATAAGAGTAGAGGCAAGAGAGGGGTGACGTGGGACCACGCGCGACATATTAATAATAGTATATTAGGAAAGTACTAATAAATAAGCGAAGAACATGAACGGATAGAGGTTGCTGCATAGTCAATTAAATTAAATAAGATATTTTATTCTTTGCAATAAAACATCTAATACTAGGTGCACACACACCTGCACTTTGAATGATGAGAAGCCAGCCTAAGACGTGTCCAAGACTAAAGAGAGAGCAAATGTGGTTTAATATGTAAAAATGTGGTCTCGGTCTCTCTTTTTTAATTGTACTTTCTCTCCGCAGTACGCATGTTTCTCCACCTATGTTATGCCTATGGCTGCGTCTATATTAATAAACTTATTGGCAAGCCGCAATTGACGTTGGCCGCGGCCAAATGAAGTGTCGAGTAAATTTAATGAATGTTAATGTCTCCAAGGTATTTATTTAATTTACTCCACGGGGACGAATTGAATTTATATTCGAAATGAAAAAGGAAAGTACGTTGGTGTTCATTGTACGAAAAATTCTAAGAATTAAGAATAACCACGCAAATTTTAGTAACATCTTAATTATTATTCTCGGTTGGCAATTAAAATAGACACGTTATTAGAAAGTCTGCAATATATCTATGTGTGATTGATTTTCTTAAAACCTATTGAACGGATTTTCTTGCGGTTGTAACAATGGGAACACACACTGTCATCTTTCATTATTAAATTTGGTTATTATTAAATTTGGTTTTACGGAGAATTTTTCTCTTTACCTAAAATAATTTTAGACTTACGTTTTTAGTACCCGCAGATGTTAGATTTTCATTTAAATTGCGAAACTTTACCGATACTAAACAATGGAAACAAAACTCACTACCTTATATCTGTCGGCGGTGACTTGTAATTTGCTTCTTGTTACTTATTTAAGGCTCTTGTTCCTTGTGTGTATTATTAGCCTTAACTCTTCTTCAAGTACTACGCTGGTGTCTGTTTTCACGTGCTCGGCACTAAGGTCTCTTAATTAGTTAGAAGTTTAATAAGTCGAGTATTGTCTATCGACAACATATCTAGCAGATGTTTTACACGGGTACCTAAGTCCTGGGATACAAATAAACTATTTTGCGCACGGTTTTACAATTTAACAAAAAGCCTTCGTAGGTATATCTCCACGCTTCTTACATGCTCACAGTACACTAGACAAAGAAGGCCGGCGTCTGTGGCCTCACAATAGCAGGTACGGAGTGTGTATTGTGCTGGTAGATTCTAACGACAGGACATCGCGTCCCATTGAAATCTCCGATATGTTTGGGAGCGTAGTTCGTGCTCGAGACAAAAATGTAGCGGGCGTCTCTGGGGTTCCATGTATATTGTAGGATATATAGATGTTTTAAACATATTTAATGTTTACAGAATCTCCGTGAACAAGTTTATAATTTTGACGGAACTGCCCAGGTATGATAGCCTAAGAAGTGTTGTTGTGATTCGACTTCATTACGAGAGTGACTCTGTGTGAATGAAAATAAATTTAGGATTGTTGACATAGAATTTTTGTACGCTTCTGCCACGAAACCTGCACTGTACGAATTGTGGAATGCGTTAAATGTACCTACAGTTTAGAAAACTAAATGGTGAGTTCACAACAGTCGGGTGGTCAAACTAAAGGGTGAGTTCACAACAGTCGGGTGGTCAAACTAAAGGGTGAGTTCACAACAGTCGGGTGGTCAAACTTTGAAAAGAGGACAATAAATAAAATGTATTATGTTGGGCAAGGGTCTCGACGAAATCGTTTAAGAGGCTAATCACCGTTGTGTTGAGTCCCGGAGAGTTGGCGAACGAGACCTAAGTAGATAATCTGATGAGACATTTATTGTTACAATATCACTAGTTTTTTTCCATATGGGCTTCGTTGTGCCTGTAATATTTGTCTGTAGCATAGAGCAAATTCGTAATAATAAAAACTCTGTACTCAATTTATTTATGGTCCATTAATTGTTGTAATCATAATTTGTATTTGGAAGCGCTTTCTTTATTTTAACGTTTTCTTCTTAACTAAGGTTATCTTATAATTATTTTTAAATTTGATGAATAGATATATATTTTATAGTACCTACATAGGTATCATTCCTTTTCTTAAATTATGCACATGATATGAGCAGGATTAGCCGACAAAAGTCTCAGTTTTCTCGTTAACTTCGTTTCTGCAGTGTTACCGAAAAAGGGCACAACTAACATTTTTGAGACATTAAGTTAGATATATATTCGGAATCAGGAAAGCAAGGCCTGTTTGCCTGATTTTTTGTGGATTTTTAGCTACAAAATTAACAGAGATCGCATAAGCTTAAGAGGCACAACTGTACCATTTTTTAAGTTTAATTACAATAAAAGGCCTCAATATATAAATTCAAGACATGACTTTTATTTCACCATTTTATTTTTGACATATCTAATTGAAAGAACATAGCTGACGTACGTTAAGTATTAAAGGCTGATGTGGCAATAAAGCACTATTATTATTTACACCAAAACCTTAGCAAAAATGTAGAAAGAAAAGTCACAATAGGCAGTTATGCCCGTTCCATTTACCCCTACGCCTTAAAATTTTATATGAAAAACAGCACATTGGCGTTTGTACATGAAGGGGCGAGGGGATATGAAGTGAGTAATATTTACGGTGTGTATTTAAATTCCAATTATTTACAGTGAAAGGGCACAGCTGAATAAAAGTGTCTTTTGATCGTAACGTTTTAAATTCTTACCCAAAACTTTACATTGAAGAGGCATAATTGGTTATACGAGCCTTTTAAATGCAATATCGCACTTTTAATGCTAACTTTTATGTTAACGTAAAAAAATATGATATTTTTGGGTATATCTATCTATGACTATCGTAGTATACATACTCAATAAACACAACCTTTAACATTCACACCATTTCGGAACAAAACATTTTAAACGTGTTATTTTAACAAAATTCATACTATGTAATGTGCGTCCGTAGCTACGTTCAGATATACAACAAATTTTTGAGGCTCTACATTATGAACACAATTACCCTCATAATTACAACTGGAATTTCATTTGAAGTTGAATTGTACATTTAAATAATTTATCTTAAGCCTAAGTAAGTATGTCACACCGGATGCTAAGGGTATCGCCACACTATGGCGTTATATCGTAGCAGTGAGCTAACTTTTTGTTCAATATTTGAAACACGCAAATATTAAATATATGCAAGGTTCTATGATTATTTCATCGGGCGCCATACAGTATATTCTGAGGTCGTCAGACGTCAGTTGGTTAAGGCTGAACATACAATATGATATGATGAAACATACTATAAGAATGTCAGTCCGTGGATCGCGGTTCACCAGTATACTGATAATATTAATTGCTAACGATTAATGGTACGATACCTTGAAGCACACCACAGGCGCTTTACGTTATGTGTTAATATTTAATGCCCGGTCTCGTCATGAAGACATCATCACGTATAATTAATGCGAAGAGTGTGTACTTTTTCGCTCACTTTAAGTCCCTTTCTGTGGTTACTCCGGGAGCATAGGTACTTCCTACTGTCGTCTCTACGTCACAAATTCACCAGTATTATCTTAAATTTTAATTATTCCTACATATAAGCATAGCACGTCCACCCTTTAATTTCAGCGGGTATCCTTCTTAAATATTCCAAGAATATTCTAGCTTTCATTTTTTTTCATATACAAAAATACCAATTTTAAAACGTTGCCATTTTTTTTATGTGATCACTGTATAATTAGTGCCATCGTATAAATACGAGATGATATTCTGCGTACAACAAAGTCAACCGTCTGTCCTTGTGTGCAACACGAACGAGACGCACACCGCCAGCAGACCGTCCTCACCTTACACCGCACCAGTTCAATTTTTACACTGTCTCGAGATTTAGTCTCGAATACTTGTCTCGTATGATTGTCGTTGAATAGTTGAATAGCTTTTTTTAAAACTTACTACAGGCGGCACTGTATTTACCATAACAGTTCATCGGACTAGAGAAAGAAGACTTTCGTGTATTTTTGTTGAAACAGACGATAGGGGGACAAACCCCTCGTTTTACCCCTCAGATGATGTAGAACAGCATTAGGCGCAAACGAGTATGATGACTAGGCGAGGACTTGCGAAGCCTATAGACGCAGAACTAGAGGAAATATGATGAGGATGGTGATCTCCCAGGAATCCGACTGCTTCATTTTCAATCCTGTTAAAAGCATAATTGTAAGTCATAATGTATTGCTTTGTCCTTTCTTTTGGGCTCAGTAACAATAAACAGCGGTGTATTAAAATAGTATAAAATAAGTTACTCCGGTTTTACCGCGTAAGTTCTGATCCTAATCGAATCCGTGGAAATTTCGAGATAAAAGGTTGATATAGAACATTATTCAATATTCAACATCGTCGAGTCTCGGAGGAACTCGATGCGCTACATTTTTATAAGATGAACACTCACAGATACAAAACTAGCCGCACAGTAGGCAGCGCCCAGCAGCGCGGGCGCTGCGCCAGTCCAGCGGCGCTCCATGGCTGCGAAGTAGGCAGCAGCTATTAGCCCCGACAGGAGCACTTCGGCACCCAGGCGCTCCCAGGCCGCACCGGTTGCGCCCGGCAGTGCCGCCGACAGGCCCCCGGCGTACCCCGGGACACTCACGCTGAAAACAAAAGATTTATTATTTCAACCAGCTGTGTAGTAGAGTACGGGAAGCATGACGGGCTTCACCAGGTCGTATTCAAATAGCTGCATAGAACAGCGTCAGATTAACCAAATAAACGGAGTAAGTCTGATGAGTACAAATAAAACTGGAAATTGTCAATTTTCAACAGGAAAGTGTCAATTTACCAGTTCCGTATTTTTTTAACACGAAGTAGGTCAATGTGATTGTAACAATTTGATTTCATTCGAAAAATACAATACTTCAATGTAAATCAACATCTTCTGTTTGTAAATCACTTCGCATTGGATTAATATATCTTTAGCTGAAATTTTAGCTACAGGCGGAACTATAAAAAGCTGATTGTCTTAAAGTCGGTTTACGGACGATATAACTTAACGTGATAATAAATAGTTCGCGAATTGAACTCATTTGAGAATGGATTGCCCCATTGAGTGAAAGAGACGACTTGTTTGGTTCCTTCGCTCATAGGCTCCGCCCAGTCAGAACATTACGATGACGTCATACTTTTTAGTCCATGCAGATAGTATTATCGATTTATGAGACGTTATCACGTCAAAATATTTAGTTATAAATATTGAGAAAAATAACAAAACTGAAGAGGGTGGTAGCTATAGGCAATGTTGTGCCAAATATGTTGCAAACGTTTTTTTACCGTATAAGAAAATAAGAAGTAGATAAGTTTTTTTTGTGGTTTTGCTTTTGTACCTCAAAGTCATATGACTATATATAACTGTAATAACTATACTGAAAACCACTATACATAACTAACTGTGAAGATGCTCGCAAAGAACCGTAGTAACAAGCAATCGGTATCGCGACCGTCCGACAGCTGACAATGTGTGTGTTGTTTAAAGTTGAAACTCATGTTGCCGGTATCCGGCTCGTCGTAGCTGTGAAACATCTCGAACATTTAATAACACACACACACACAGGCACACGCGTGCCGAGGGCCTGGAGCAAAGACAATGCTAAACAGTACCGCCACGTGATGTCCCATTGAACCGACATATGATAATGTGTCGCGTCTCATACAGTTAGTGGGAGTACATACAACATTGGGACGAAGATTTCCTCTTTCTCGCTCATCCTTTTTTATAGTATCTATAGAAATACAAACGAGCAATTGGAGCCTATTTCGTTACTATCGACGCCTACTAGCGTCCGCTTGTAAGTGCAGATGCGTTGTTCGACATTACTCCACCCACCATTGGGCTACCTGCTACTCGCAAAACGTGTAAGTGTGGTTGTCACTTTACGGCAGTATCGTTTGTGCGAGATGTACTTCCCCGGACGTGCCGAACAAATTCGGCCGCAGTACAGCATGATGATGATGACACCGCACTTCTTACTAAAGTGCGTGTACTCCTCACCCTTACATCTCCGTGCATCGGTAGTCACCGATTTACGATTAACAAGTTATACACCACCGATATTGCATGGCTTTACATTACTTAAAGCAATAAGACTTCCCTATTCAAATTGTAAATTTTGACGGAAACAGAAACAGGCGTTTACGTTTCGTTCAAATGGCGCCTTGTAATGAAGGAGGCAAGGAGAGCAACGCATCTACATGACAATAATGCAATCATGCATGAGCTTAGGTAGTCGTCAAAAGGCTTCGATTACTCCCCCCCCCCCATATTGTATATAACTATTTATGTTTGTCACATATTCAGGCGCCATTTTGTTATTACTATATTATCGTTTGTAATTGCCGCAGTATTTGCTTAAGGTGTAAATGTTACAAGTAATTGTTACATTCATGAATACAGACTCCGTCTCCTCAAAACATTTAACAGGAACAAGCCCCAGGGGTGGGTACGGTAATACATACGGGCGTTTGTGTTCATCTGTTCATACTTCGCTCCCGTGTCATGAGACGTCGTGACACATATAAGTTGATAAATTCGTTAGATATGTGATTGGGTGGGTTGTTAGCTTTGTGGATTGGATGGGTTGTTAGCTATGTGGATTGGATGGGTTGTTAGCTATGTGGATTGGGTGGGTTGTTAGCTATGTGGATTGGGTGGGTTGTTGGCTATGTGGATTGGGTGGGTTATTAGCTATGTGGATTGGGTGGGTTGTTAGCTATGTGGATTGGGTGGATTGTTAGCTATGTGGATTGGGTGGGTTGTTAGCTATGTGGATTGGTGGTTGTCTGGGTTTTCGATAATCAGCCGGCAGCAGATTAGATATAGCTAAACGCGGCAGGTACAGATTAAAAGAAGAATAGCTAAAAATAATGAAATCTGGATGGGATGGCAACACGACAAGACCGAAGGACGGTGAAATCAATTAAACCTTTTAAACTACTTAGTAAATTATGGTCCACAACTTTTATGATAATTTGTTTGAACTTTGAAACAAGCCAATTCTGCATTATGAATTATGTTTATTGCATTTAGTGCAGAATGTACAATGGAAATGTTTTTGCCTGTAAACAAAACTAAGTCTGTTACAGATAAATTGAAATTAATGTTGTTTCTAATTAGCTTCAATAAACGCAAAGTACACAGCAATTAAGAAAATTGTTACGACTCAAACGTCTCGCAGATAAGTGATTCTGAACGAAGGACAGAGGGTGGAGGAAGCTACTTCTTTACTTCCTTACAGCATCAAATAACAAAAATCATGTAAATATAAAAATATTTGGTAGAATCTACAGACAAGTTTGATGCCTTATGCTCCTGCTCTTAGTCCTTCCTTCTTATGAGAGGGGGTAGAAAGGGCAGACGTCTAGGTTCAATTGGCTTCGTCCAAGGCGTCTGGGCTCACCCCAGCCTACTGAGCCCCACCACCACGAGAAGGCTTAAGCTATGTTGGGGTTGCTGTGGAACCTATTCCATCGATACGTAACTAATAATTTGTTACTCAGACCTCAGTCACAATTTACTTTAACATTCTTAGTCTAGACCTGGGTAGGATACGATGGATGTGTGGAACTCGCGGCTGAACCGCACAAGCACGAGAACATTACAACATCGACGGCCTTTACTGAGGTGCCTGGATCTATCGGCAACAGGACACACAGTAACATTAAGCCTGTATATGACCCAAGTTTACAATGAGCTGCACTCAATAGATCTAAATTGACAAAGACACGCTTACGAGAGCATCTGCCTGCCATTGACCTTATTAACCGCTGAGTTGCGGCCGATGCAATTAGTGGCGGGTCGGCGAGCACAAGTTCAGTATCAACTCGATATACCTCGAGATGTGTACGTCCTTTGTGGCGGGTCGGCGAGCACAAGTTCAGTATCAACTCGATATACCTCGAGATGTGTACGTCCTTTGTGAACAATACAGTGCCGAAGATGGTCCCAGTTGATTATAATTACAAACAAATAAAACCATGAGTTTATTTCTGTCCTCGGCTAGGGTTGGCGTCGTTGTTAGTGTAGGGAGAGAGAACAATAAAGTAGACTTTATGCAATCATTATCATCATTAACGGCTCCCATCGGTCCACAGCTTGACATAGGCCTCCCTCAATGAATGCGTAGACCACCGATCTCCTGCTACTCGAATCCATCCCGGACCGGCTACTGCACGGAGATTGTCTTCCCACCTGGTGCATGTTCGACCAACAGTTCGCTTTCTTAAACGCGGCCTCTACTCTAGAACCTTACTGGGCCATCCGCCATCTGTTCTCCTAAGTGTCTGACCAGCCCATTGCCACTTTAGCGAGCCTACTCGTCGCGTGATGTCGGATACTTTAGTTCTCTGCCTTATGACTTCGTTACGAATTAGTCGGACAGAGAAACACCCAACATTCCACGCTCAATAGCCCGTTGAGCTACCGCAAACTTTCGGACCGACCCCAAATTAAGAGGCTATGTTCCGGCCCCGTAGGTCATCACGGGGAAAACGCATTGGTTGAAGACTTTTGTCTTCAAGCTCTGCGGTATAGGCTTATGCAATAAGGAAACGCATGACATAAATGTCAACTTTTGAGCATGTAACTTAACTGTGTATGTCAATCATTGGCTTCATTCTTGTTATTCTAGGTGATACTTCAGATATACAAGCTACTAGGCCAAATGGAGGAGGACTGGACCAAAAAATCCTATTATCGAACAGTTGTTATCCGTAAGTTACGATTGAATGGAGTTGTAACTAGTTCACGTACACAATAGCTGTGGAGTACCGTCTGCGGCCTGACGCGAGCGCGACATAGAAACAGTTTCCTTAGCCGTCAACTTGTCAAGTTCGCGTACGACGCGAGACCTACATGGGCCCAGGCTCCAGGCCACAGGAGTGGCCATTGACGTCCCGTTGTTCGGACCCGAAATGATAATGAATTTGTTGCTTATAGGTGTTATGAGATTTCGATACGTAGCCTGAGAGATGCATTAATATTGTCTATGATATTTGACTCCTTATATTTGTGTGTAAGTTAAACGAATAAAGAAGTGCTAAATGGAACTGCTAACAGTTTAGTATTGCTAGACGAAAAATGAATGGGAGTTGAGGCTTCCAGCTTTTTGGCGTACATTGAATGGGTGGGCATATCGAGCAGGGGACTGGAGAGTGAGAAAGGTTACTGATGAAAGCAACTAATACCTTTTTATTTATTTAGGAAGTGAAATGATGACTTGATATTCTCTATAAGTTAATGGGTTTGTATGTCGAAGAACTGCTGCTGCTGTGCGTGCTGATAACAACCGGATATATTATAAAGAATAACAATAACACACGTTCACGCCAGCTCCCTAATGGAATAGGCAGAGATGTATTATATGACATTCCGAAAGTTGAATTAGTGTCGTAAGGTTAAAGGACCTTAAGACACTCGTTTGCACGCAGCCGCATTAAGCCTTGGGAGTGAACGAAAATGTATTATTGCAGTCATAATATACAGACGTATGTGGCAGCATTTTCGACGTATATTCCATTCGTTTACAGTATCGTGTATCTTTTTTCTCGTTATCTTCTTAACAAAAGATGTTCCCAGTACAGGATCCTGTGACTACCGTAGGCTGACTCTCCACATTATCAAGGCACTGAGCACAGCTATTGATATAACCTGATAAAGCCTTTTTTATTTGGATGAACATCAAACAAGCGCATATTTAAGAATACAAATAAAATAGCCCAGATATTTATTTAAAGACTGGCCGCAATCCACGGGGAGTTACGAGTAAATGCATTATATTTTATTTTCATATACCAGCATCTGTGAGCATTAATATTCAACAAAAAACATTTTTCGATGGGTGAACTATATGGTTATACTAATATATACTATATAGACCGTGGCTTTCTTTCACTGTATCAATACAGTATGACCTAGTAGAATACAAGCTTCGTGTTCTACTAGGTCATCTCCACTACGTGTCCCCNCCCCCCCCCCCATTTTAGTACACAACGAAATGCTATATACGAGTTAGGAGTAATAACTATTATATAATTAATTTACATGTTTTCATCGAGCTCGTTAAATTAGAAAAAGAAATTCAATATCCTGACATAAACATTGCACAGAGCGCTGCGCTGCGCTCATTTCGTTCGGCTATCCGATCGTACTTTTAATGCATTGTTTCTCCAGCTTTGTCTTGCAAATGTTCCGATTTTAAAAATGTACAAATTAAAATTTAGAAATGTGCATTTTCTTTTTGTATATTTCTATGAAAGCTTTCATAAAAGTTAAAAAAAAATTAAATGTTTGATTGCAACGAGAGTTACTTGTTTTATATGTACTGTACGTAGGTACTTAACTTTCTTTATGCTGCTCTACACATGCATGCATACATGCTATGACGGATGTGTCCAGTACATCTTCATCGTTCTCTACACCCCTACTTTCCCGCCGATGGAAAGGATGCATTCCAAAAATAAGGTACCATTTAAAATTAGCTAAAGTAACTATTATGTTCTTAGCCGAGGGGATCAGGTGTCCACGCGCGGCATCTAAAGTTGGCCTTGTATTGTCATGGGGGCTGGCAGAGCTCGTTGAGCTATCATAACTGGAGGAACCGTCGCTCGAATTCCTCGGACGGAAAGTATCTGCACCGCCGCTGTGGTGTAACGGCGCGGGTGTCGCGTGTTAAGACCGTCACCCGCGTGGGGCCCTGGGTTCGATCCTCAGGTCGGGCAAATGTTATTGAATGGTTTTCAGATTATTCTGAGCTTACATTACATTGTCTGGGATTGGAATGTGACCGGAGTGGCCATAGGCTTGCCATCTATGACATGATGGGCCTTAGTACCTTGGCTAGTCGTGGGTGTGCCAGTATATCTACTGGACTTACGAGTTGTGGATGTAGTACATCCACACAACTCGAAGGATCCACAACTTTTTTTTTGTTTTGTTTTGTTGTGTTGCGAACAGTACCTCGTGTTGTGGAAGCATAGGCTCTTACAGCACCTGATCTTCCCGTAACTGTTACGAGCGGAGTGCCCGTATATCTGACAGTTGTGACACTGTCACGGGTAGGACTTAGGGTGGGATTTCTCGACACGCACCCCGAATAGTCGCTCTCTCCTCTTACATAGAATATTTGTCATCCCTCGGCGTTGAGGGGGAGGATGCACAACATATTATTCTGCACTCCTTCTTCTTCTCTCTTCTTCTTCTGCACCTGGGAGACTTTCTCTGCCTGATGTCGTGAGGCGGCTAGACCAGTATAATAATCTTTACAGGGCTTTGCCATCGATGAGGCGGGGGTCTAGTTGTAGTAGCCATTCAGACGCTCCGATCGTGTATTACTGCACGTTTGCCCTTTTTTATCGTCGGCGTCGGTCTCTCTGACAGTGGCGGTCGAAGCGGGATTGAAGCCCACTTTTGCCGACTCTGTTCAACCACTTTCGCCTTTCTGACCGGTGTATTACTCGGCAGGGCCTCTTGCCTCTTCCATTTTAGTGTTTTCCTGGAAAACACTTCTTGAAACTCGTTATCCGAATGCCATCTCGGCGGACATCGCCTCCTCTGAGGAATGCCCATGGAGCCGGTCCAAGTCCCGGCTCTAACGGTTGGGCGGATGGATGCTGTCCTGGTGGATTTTTGTCCGCCCGTCCGACGGCCCGGATGACGTGGCTAGTTGAAAGTGATCGCCTACTAATGTAGGGGAGTAAAAGTGAAGTGTATTTACATACAGCCACACACAACTGAATTGAAAGTTTTTTTTGGCGGCTAGTAAATTTACGCGATTCAATGACCACGCACTGATTTGTTCAGGGAAATTAATAGCGAAAACGCAAAACTTTCACTGACAACTGTGTACATATTTTATGTTCCGGCACAAAATGTAAAGTAAAACGCACTTTTCACTCACAGCCACGCACTCAGGTACGCGACCCTTGGCGAGAAGACGTCGTCCCCACACTATTATCTTCTTATTAAAGATAGCGGTAACGGAAACAGGACGTCTACTTTACTATAACACACACACACACATATATATATATATATACACCAGAATGGAATCGAAACGGGGCAAGCGGCAAGAGCATTTTTACTCCATCATTAAGGAGTGTCACCGCCCATAAGCATCCGCACAATCGACAACATCTGATCTGAGCTCTGGCTGATCTGGGGGCGACATCACATGTCCTAGAGTGGAAGGATTGATGTTGATGATAACAGAACTGAATACGAGTTTACGATGCCTACTAAAATCGTTTGAAAAGGAACAGATCGTTTTACTTTAATTTACCAGATTACGACCTATCGATTTCAAAATAACGTGCAGCGGTTTCATTATTATAATTTTTAATGTATAATCTACTCATTGTAACTTGTGAAAAATATGAAATAAATTTTAAGACTGGACTAAAATATAATTTCAGTAAAAAATTTTGACCATCTTACACCCACTTACATTTGTTTCCTGCGAAAAGAAAAAAATGTGTTATAATTTTTTGTTTGTCTTTGCTAGGTTTAAGGATAAAGAGTGGAATAAACTTCAACTTCTTATCCACGGATAAATTTAGGCGACTGAAACCGCGGGAAGCAGCCTATAATACACAGTTCGCTTAGTTATTTCAAGAAATATGGAAATTTTCATTGCTTTACAAAAGTATAAAAATTATGAAATTTAATTTCAGCCTCGTAAACATAACTCGTTACAATGACAATTAAACTTAAGACAGAATAACGTCTGTCAGGACGGCTAGTTATTACCGCAACTTATGCAGAAATAGGGATTAATAAGTAGGGATTTACTTTCATACTATTTCACATTTTTGTTACATTATCGTTGTTTTGTTTTCATAATAATCGAAACGTTTTAGAAATTGTTACATAAACTTGCCATAAATATTGTAATAATGAACACACATAAATATTTCTTTAATTATAAATATCATTTATTACTTTTACGGTCTATTAGTTTATTACACAAATATAAAACAATTAAAAATATAAAAAACTAAATTCGAAGTGGTCTTCATTGTCTGCAATACGGTCCTTTAAACGTTGAGGCCAGTTATCAATAGAAGCACGCGCACTTATCATGCGGAAATTATTCAGTGCCCATCGTATGGATTGTTTTAGGGATTCCAAATTATCATGGCACTTAGTGCAAGTTTTACTATCTAAAACTGAACATAAATCATAATTCAGGGGATTAAGATCGGGAATAGACGGCGGCCAATCTTCAGGTCTGTTAAATCCCGAAACTTTAATTTACCTGTTAAGACCAGTACCAGTAAGTGACCAGTGCGACTCTTATAGGCTGCAAGTCCTAAGACATCTCTTAAAATACGCGACATGGTTCTAGGTGCTATCTTCATTTACCCTGATAAAATCTTTCGAACAGGATTTTTAGAATTATTTTCCTTACAAGTTTGACCACCTTTTCACACTAATAATACGTGGACAGCCAGATATTTCTCTGTTACAAACAGAGGAAGTCTCATTGTAATTATTAAATGCCCGCTACACAAACATTAGACTAGATACAACGACAAGTGTATGGAGAGTTTTAAAAATGGCATTTGGTTCCTGTCCTCTTTATCACCCCACTCCATTTTAATATCTCCAAATATTGTATAATGTGGCGCCAAAATGAGAAAACACAATAATCGTACTAAAATTACAGACTCCAGATTCAAATGTAATATTTTTATATTTTTAATTGTAACAGTATTTATGGCTAGACTAAGTATAGCCTATTTTCATGACTGATAATGTAGGATGCTAATGGTAAAAGAATTTTTCAAGGCGGTCCAGTAGTTTCGGAGCGCATTCAATGCCAACAAACATACAAATGATCAAATGTTTAATAGTGTAGATATAAATAAATAAGTATATTACAAACGGTAGAACTTTAATGCACAGACAAACATAACACTGCAAAGTGAGCAAGTAATCGGATCGTATACGTCCTATTGTGAAAAAGTATGCAAATCGTTGCACCTGCGTTAGATGCTATCAGTCAGAGCATTAGATATTCTAACATGTTTTCTATTGCCAATTGTTAGTATCACAACCCCTACCATTTACATGTTTGGGTGTAAGCGAAGCGAATTCCAATTAACTAATTGTTTGCTAGCATTTTAACAAAATTTAGGGAAAGAACCGGATTTAGTTAGATTTATTTAGATTGGGGTGTATTAACAGAGATAAACTAGATAAAGTGACTAAATTTGTGTACAGATAAATTGAGTGTTCCATTTAAACACGGCACGGCAAACACAATACATACAGCTCTACTTATTGGACTGTTCCGTGCACTTCAGAGCAGATAAAGTCTGCATAATACTTTATACCTAGCGAGCGCTTTTATATTTTAGTATTTTTATGATATAAATATATCATTATATATGTTGTATTGGGAGGCCAAAGGAAAATGGAGTGTATTTTATTACGGTTTTCAAAAAAAAAAAAAAGAAATAAAAAGTACTGCCGAAGTACTCGTACCAGCCTTCAAAGGATTATGGTTTATTTTAGTTTAAAAAATAGGTTTACTAGTGATATCTCTCTGGCCGCTTGTATATTTTTGAGAGTTTTCATTGTAGACGAGAAGAAAAAGAGGGCAACGCATCTCCATGTCTATGGGTAGTCGTCAGAAGGCAGCGATGGTTCTTTCGCCTCTCCGGTATTATAGAAAACATTCTATAAAATTAATTGAAATTGTCAGCGTTAAAATGATCATAGGTCATTTGAAGACGACCAAAATAGCTGTTTTCTGTTTATGTGACAAGGTGATTTCAACTTTTTATCAGTTTAAGGAATTGTGGATAGATTTCAATATATATATATATTCTGCATGAATATTCTGTGACATAAGCACTATATATAATGACAGCAATCTTGATAGTAAATTATGCTCCAGTTGTAACTGTATGCTACATGCGGTGTAGTATTCCTTCTCTGAAAACGCACTGCGCGATTATATGGACGATATGACAATTTGTGAAGCTAGAGCGCAAGGACACAATGACAGACTAAATTTCTCGAAACAACTTAGGAACTATTCATGAAAAATTATTTGTCCTATTGGAGTATCATCAAATATCTTATAATCATTTTGGGCATATCCCCCAAAGTGGCCAAATGAAAATATTTATAATTTTTCAGCCTTAAAAGTTTTGACTGTTGACGTAAATGCATTAATCACATACTTTATTAAATCATACAAACGAACTTTTTATTTATCTAATTATGATAACCAGTTATAGTATATAGCTATAACCTACCGCTATTGGCTCTTTTCTGTCCACTGCAAAACTAAGAGTTTAAGAGACCTCTTTAAAAAGAAAGGAATAATAAGTTCCAATTACGAATTTGAATTTTCGCCAGTCCTCGCGCACAGACAAAAAATATTCACCATAAATCCAGATTATATTATCCTTCCTACGTATGTATCGGCGGATGATTATGCATAATTTATGCGTAGCTTAGGGTCAAGTGGGCGCGAACGCGTGGGGCGCTGGGCTCTTTTATGTTTTTTGTGAATGGTCAGTAAATGAGCGAACATTCACACCTTATGTCGAGATGAGTCGGCTTGTTTCGGATTATGAACGTTGCGTGAACAATGATCATATTAGCACACGCTTTTATTTGCTAACCAAATGTGTTGTTAACATTGCGCCAGAAAATATAAACGTTGGTTTATACACTGGATAAACAAATGGCTGAATATACAATGTGCCAATTTTCTCTGGAATTGGGCCGTCAGTGAAAACATAAGTTTGTTATTGAACGTTTAAAACCAGCCTTTCAATAAGGGCATGATCATTAATTATTATTGAACAATAATTATAATTAAACTTTTCACAAATTTTGCACGTTAAAATACAATAGTTTATTTTTTCTCCTTATCTTAATATTCTTAGAGTCTGAAGACGTCAATCAGCTAACGGTCCCTTCCCCTGTGACCTTCGACCTTCGGGGTCGAAGGACTGCCTATAAGTTTAGCAGTGTTCCACAATATTACCGTGACTCAAACAACTTTATTGAATACGAGTAGCGCTATCGGCTGTCTCGGGGTTCATTGCTAAAGCCACGGACCAGTAAAAGATAATCATATCTAGGAATGTGGTAGATTTCGCCGCTGCGGGCGCATGAAGAAAAAACGGCTTGACACAATTCGCACAATTTCCTTTGCCGTTACGTTAACAAGTCTAAAAGAAATATTTCCATTCAAAGAAATATACTTATTACGTAAATAACAGAGGGAGTCGCGGGTACTAGCTAGCTCTTTACCACAAATAATATATTTTTCAGTATTTCATGCTCCATAAAAGCGGGGGAACGTAACTAATGGTCACCGCTTACTCTCACCAAAGCCGCGAGGTCGAAGTAGTTCCCACTTTAATGTTTAATAACACAGCGCCGGCTATATGAAACAACAACAACAACACATCTTCACGCCAGCTTTATAATGGTGTAGTTAATATAACTCAATGTCATTTTATACTAGCCCGGTAGCCATTGAACTTTTATATAGGGGGACAAACGAGCAGTCGTTTATGACTATCGACGCCTATGAATATCTGCAGAAATATAATGCAGATGCGTTGTCCTCTGCTCGCAAACCGCACGAAACGCGGCAGCGAACATTACTTTACGGTGGTATCACGTGAGCGAGGGCATTTGAAACTACGGCTCTACCGCTACATACCTGCTAAAACAACCGGAGGATATTCGGAAAATATCAAAATAACAAGCATTTTCATAGCCGATAGCCATTTATGACTTTGCAAAATCAACACTCATGGAAATATTCGTATGCGCAGCAAAGTTCCAGAACTAGTAAGGAAATCTGATAACTCTGGAGTATTTAACGTTATGATAATTTCATTAATAGATGGTAATTATGAGCAAGTAGCTCCAGATAAACATAAGTGCTTGCTAATTATAGCAAAATTATTTTTATGAACTTTATCGAGGTTTATCTAATTAGCCCGGTCGCTGCAAAGCTTCTGAAATTTCGGGCTAGTCAAATGCAAGTAAGTATTTAACAGCGTATAAAATAAATACATATTTATATAATAATAAAGCGCTATGAAATCCGTAAAAGTAGTTCTATTCTCGTAATTTTAATTGTATTAGTGTACTGTGTGTGTGTGTGTGTGTGTGTCGTAAATTTAAGACATCGAAGTGCTTACTGAGCTAAATGCAGTACAATAGCGCGCAGCACTACTACAAATAATAAGAGTAAATATTACTTTTGTTCTAATTTATTATTTCTAAGTAAATTTAACAAAAGAATAATCTATTTTCAATAATAGGAGATAAATATTAAATAATAATAATATCTGTGGACTTATCACGCCACGTTGGCCTAGTACCGGAAGGACTTGTGTTACAGGTACTAGACAACGGAAATATTTTTAATATTTTTATACATTTTATACATACAAGATTTCTTAAATCTTATATATTAAATTTTTTTTTATTATACTGCATGTATTTCTATATAAACATCCATGGTCTAGGCGGGATTCGAACCCGCGACCTCTTTCGTGACACGCGGACCGCCACGTTACTAAGCCGGTCGTCAAAAAAAAAATTAATGAGGTATTCATTAAAATTACTTACTTAGTAATATTATTAGAGTAGGTATAACTTTTACGTTTGCTGACGTGCAAAAGTGGTAAAATGAATTCCTACTTCGTTGTGGATATAAAATAAGTCCTTGCTAACTTGGACGTAAGGTATAAGCACATGCAATCTATGAAAACGCCCATCAAATATCTGTTACCATTAAACATTAGGATGCATTCATACAAACATTATCTCCACTACATACAAAAGTCATTATAGCCCCAAAACCAACCCCTACCGCGTTTAACAAGCGAACAATTATATTTAATTTCTCGATGCACTTTTTAAAGTGTTCCAATATGGCGCCACCCCAACCCCGCGGTGTCTGTGCGGCGATAATAAACCGCGACATTTGTTAAAAAATATATCAGAGAGGGTATCGGTTTAAATTTCAATTGTGCTCGAGTGGCACTTGTTCGATGCACCCCGTAATCGCTCGATTACCAACGCACAAAATATAGCGCACGCTATAAATTTTGCAACAATGAAATTGTAATGAGTTATAATTTAAAATTTCGTGCGGGATTGCTTCCGCTAGTCTGGTGCAGTGCTAGTCCTAGGACTAATGCGACTAACACATATTGCTAAAATCTATATTGCCAGCATAAGTCCTTTTTAGTCCCTACCAAATATCCCCGGACTACTGTCGATGTAAACATAATTGCAAGAAGTAGACGGGTAGAAGCTGATTATTATGACGACTATTTTTTAGTAAAGTACCCGTAGGAGATTGTTTGTGTCTTGTAAGTTTTCATTAAATGAAGATTGTGCAAAAGTGCTATGTCTTCTTAATTTTGCTAATATTTCATTTAAAAGGCACGGCTTCAAATGATTCTTTTCTTTCTCCAGCTTTCTTCGTAGAAACTACATTTTGTTAAAGCGTGAATTGTATGTTGAATTAAGAGCCGAATATAAATGTTTTGTGATTTATTTCCATGTTCAAAATTTAATTAAACTAAACTCGCAACTCATGAAACATTGGTTGCAAAATTTTGCTCGTGTCGAATGTCTTATACGTTGTTGAATCTTCACCTTTCTTTGCTTTCATTATATTAACCACACACATAGACATCGATGTAACAATCGTACGCCTAACAGTATGGCGTTATTAAATCGCATCTACGCCAATATGTTCTCAATGGAGACATCAAACGTTTTTAGACATTAATCCCTTTTTCCAAAAATAACAGCGGGTGGCGGGCGCGAACTTGTTGCCCTTTACCCTTTATTATTAAAATAATAAAGAAAACAAAATTGCTTTAACCCGTTGTTAACCCTGCACATTTGTCATTGGCTGTATACGGTGTGTTCCTTGTCGCTAAAAATTCACATGTGTCGCCAGTGCGGTGGCGCGAAGCCGAGAATTGTAGATAATAAATAATAACGTGACCCCTTTCGATGTAAACAGTCGTAAATACTCGCGCTGTAATGTGGCTGGGCCTGTATATATTCATTCTGTCTCCCCGCTGGAATTGGTGGAAACAATACTTGAGTATTGGAAAACAGTTAGATTCACGAGACCGTATGTCGCGCGAAGTCGTATTTATGTGGTAAGGTTGAGTAAAATTATATTTTCAATACGATGCAATAATGAGGCACCACATGATATAAAATTATTCTATAAAATCAACACCCAACCAACACTTTATTCAGAAGGGAATAGGCGGGGAACACCTCTACTGTTAGGGACGGAAGGCCGAGTCTTAAACGGCCCCCTATCCGGTGGACTGACGTCTTGGGTAAGGTGGCGGGGAGCCGCATGATGTAAGTGGCTCGTGGCTGTAACCTATAGCGCTCCATGGGGAAGGCCTATGTCCAGCAATGGACGTCGTCGGGCTGATGATGATGATTTATGAAGTGGTCACTGGTCTTACTGAACATAAGGCAAGAAAGTGAAAGTGTCAAGTTCGACATTTAATCACATAAATTTTATTCCACAGAAAATTCTTATTATTTATTTACCTTTCTTTAACCGGAGCCTGCTAAACCGGCTCTACAAATCTTAGAATTTATAATAAGCTAGGTTACAATTTATGGAGGCAAAATTTCATATATATGGTAATTATTTATATAAAAAAATGATTGTTTATATATACAAATGTAGGCGCGCGCCTGATTGCGCTTTTGTGTATTGTGTGTTTTATGACAAAGGCGCGCTGGTCGAATGGTTGGCGAATGTTTTTCGCATCTGGTATTATTTGCGTAAATTGTGTAGCAGTGCTCTTTGGTATATTTTTATCGGCAACATTGCTCCGATTTTTTTTGAGTGGTATAGTAATTATTACTTACCTTTAATTAGAATTGCACCGTAATGTTGAATATTAAAAATAATAAGCATACATCCGCGTTGTTATAAAAATATGACCTAGACCTGGTTTCACAGAGTAGTAAAGTATGAACTAGCAAGTCCATACTTAACTCATCATTACATTTCAGCCTTTAATATTCTTCACTTTTCAAATTCAAACCTCTAACTGCAACCTGTGAAGCCGAACTATGTAGTCTTTGCTACGTAAGTTGCACGTATGGTAACCGGGGCTTAAATAAGAACCCGTGAAACTGGCCCTTATTATAGTACAAACTGTTTAATAGATCCACAGAATACGATACTCAAACCGAACCCCTCAATCCTAGATCCGCGGGTCTGCCAATCGTCTGATATATAAATGTTCAGTTGACTTGTACAAATGACTAAGCTAAAAATAGCTGCACGATGGAACCACGAAATGTCTCGCGTGAATTCGAGAAACCGGCCTGTTAAATACTGACGGGTCTATGCTAAAAAAAAATCTAGGTGTGTCATTCGTGCGCCTAGGAAGCTGGAGTTGGTTTAAAGGTGGGGTTCAAACCTCCGCGCTTCCCGCAAATGGGAGAAGACGCATACGAATGGTAAGGGTTTTTATTCTTTTTTTCTTCTTCGGACCTAACTTATCCCGTGGAAGCGAAGTGAAGTCCAGCACAGCTTCATCGGGTTGTTGTGAGTGTTCGTCGGGCGACGAGACTAGGTATGGGGTCGAAAGAGGGATCGACCACACTCTCTTCTGCAAAGATTCATCTCGATATGAGAGTTTGTGTTGCAAACTCTTTATTTTAACCATCATTATCATTGCCGAATGGACCGAGAGGTGCGCAACATCCCCCGACTGTGACGTCGGGGGTTGCTAGCACGCGGTAGCTAAATTGGCCTCGGTGTTAACGTGAACGTTTAGTTAATGGAAGGATCATGACCGGGGGCGGCCGTCCCGCCCTTCACCTTCCGACGAGTGAAAAAGCTGTAACTGCGTAGAGTCTGGTATGGCGATAAACAAGTCCGTGATCGCACCTTGCATGTAGTTTCCAAACCGAAGAACTGCGAAACATTCATATTTTTTGTGTATCAATTGACTCGTTTGTGAAATGAAATACTTGTGAAGTTTTATTTCCCCGCCGTCGTAAATTCAGAACGTAACGTAAAATAAGTAATAATGTATCTGGGAATTTGAGTGTGGCGCGTTCTATTTCCTCGAAGAAATCTTAACGGTGGAAAATGTTTTTCTTGACACCTTTTTTATTTCTAACACTATCTTTATATATAAGAATGAAAACCGGGGTATAGTTGACTGAATGTATTGTCACTTCTTGTTGAAAATTCATGTTAACACTTTTTTATTTATTCATTCAAATTTAATTTAATTTTTTATTCCGTCGGAATAAGGGAATGAGGGAACAGGGAGTGCACTTGTGTACTACAACATGTCCTGCGCAGTTGGCTAGTCTCTGTAGAGATGGCCACCGCGGCTGAAAATGGGCTAGGAGGACATTAATTTTAGAGATTAACCCGGGCAGACATCGTGACAGAAGAAAAAATGAAATTAGTGGAGATGATGAAGGTAAGTTGTAATGTCGCCGAAAACTTGATGGTGTAACATGCAATGGTTACTGGTACTGCCACTGGTACGCGCAGGTGACGTAACTCAGCAGTGAACCACCAGCTCATGTATGGTATCAAAACCAGATCAGCCGGAACTTTAATCAGCATTAAATCAGCCTTTTGTAGGCTGTCACGATAACAGATGTAATGGTTTTTGAGTGTCTGTAGCAGAATTAATGTTCCATATGCAACGAGCGAGAAATGGGCTTTTGTTACACGAGGGTAGTATTATAATTTTTACATTAGGTAAATGTATTTTTTTAATATTATAGGGCAACAAACGGGTAGTCAGGGCTTTTTGGTGACTACCGACGTCCATGAACTATTATGCCGATGCCCTTATGCGATAATAAAGAGGGCAAGGCCCTCCTTTATTATAGCATAAGGGGGCAAACGAACAATCGGAGCATTTTGATGACTACCGACGCCCATGGACCTTCGCATGATTGTTACGCTTTCTATCATCTCTCACTCACAAACCGCACGAAACGCTACGGCGACGCTGTCACTTTGCGCCGGTATCGAGTAAGAGGTCCTTTTCTCCTCGACTCCTATGGGTAACGGGCTAATCATAAACCGCAGCGAAGTTGTCACTTTACTGCGGTAGCACATGACCGAGAGTTACCTCCCAGGTCACACCGCCCAAATTCGGATGGAATGCAGCAATGAGACTACCTCCTAATATGCCACTAATATGCTACAGTATCTCTGCTTACGTACCCAATACCTGTACGCTTAATTAAATGGGATAAGTACTCAATAATTATTTTCCGTAATCTTCTGTGATAAGATCTTGTGAACAAATGTTCTGTTCCTAGTATAGATTTCCGCTTATCTAAAAGATAAATCAATTCGTCAACTATGCAAATACCACTTAATATCTACAGCGACCGCTCGCCGACGCTTCTGTTCATATCAATTTATTTCATTGTTCGACGTTTTCCAAATTTGTTTGTTCAAATTAAACTCCTTTGACAAGATTTCCAAATTTCACAGAATTCGCCTGTTTTTAGCGTTCCTTTTATCTAAAAAGGCAATGGACTGAACTCTTATAATTTATGCATGTCCGTCTGTTAGTCCGTTTACCCTTAGGTTGCAGTTTGTGGCGTTTCGTGCCCTTTGTAGGTTTCCGATGGCGTATTGAAAATGAAGAGGAAGGAGAGCAACGCACTCTTTTAAAGAATTACCGACAACCACAAGGCAGGGCGAGTTTGAGAAAAATATCGCCACACATTACGTAACGAGAGGTCTCGACTGAGATTCAAGGGTATACCCTTCCGCCTGATTGATGCAGGGCTATTAGTCACGATGATGGATAACGGATTCGAACCTTCATGTTGAACAACGTTTTCGTCAGTTTCATGTGTCACAGCGTGACACATTTCAAAAGAATAAGCGTTATCATTCCACTCTTATTTAGTATATTTTACAGACCTTATTCAATTGTGAGCTGAACGAGAAATGTTTGTCATTTGTAACTCATACCAAAGCACAGTCAGAGATTGTTAGACGGTTTATCGTTTTACCCCTCCTCCCTCCTCCCTCCTCCCGACTGGTCACCCGGAACCCTGGCACACCGACATGAACTGCGATCACTTCTGTTGGTGTTACGAGTAGAAGGTACCGCCCCAGTGGTGATGAGCCAATTCGGCTACACCAGCAGTGGTTGTGCCTTAACGGCCCGTCAGAAAGCGAAGAAATATCCAAGGATAAACAAGAACGAATGCCAGTCAAAATATCATTTAGTTTAACATCCTGAATTCAAGATGTTCAGCACAACTATCAAGCAACTTACATGATCTTAGTGGTTAAAATTCAGAGACACACTCTCTACACAACTGCAAGGAAGTAAGCCCAGCGAAGCACAATTGTAGCCGCACAGTTTTCAAATAAAACATCCGAATCGCTCTAAAAAGAACATTCATCAGGTGGAGGTAAAAGGATAAGGTTTCCCACGCTTCAAATTAATTATTTGCCCGAGCATTATTAAACTTTTAGATTTCCATTTATATTTTTAGCTGTTTTGTAAATTATATTTACTTGAGGTAAACGAAAATAAGCTTGATGCTGCTAAGCTGTCTAAATGACGTTACAATAGCGAAAAGTTCGGCCAGGGTCTGGGCCATTAGGGGCCCGGACAGAGATGACTATAGTGAAATGAAAATTAAGATGAAAAATGAAAATTGCTTTATTTGTAGGAATGATACTGCCAACAAAATAAAAAGAAAATTAAGAAGAAAGCATGACAATAATTAAAATAAGATCAACAAAATATTATAAGCTTAGGATCCTTGATCCTATCTTCCCTGTATGAGCTTGAGGGAGGGAGGAGTCCATCCGATGAATCTGCTATTTTTTTTTGCCAAAGGCTTGATGCCTAGGCAAAAAAAGATAATGGTGCTAAAGTTTACAGTGGTATAGAGGCGTAAAACGCTAACCGCTAGCAGGCAGAAAAAGAGCAAACTTTGTGTTGCAAGCCAAACTCGCGCATGGAGAGCGCGGAGAGCAGTATGGCAGAAATAACAGAGCATAGAAGACACAATTCGATTGAAGGTAAGTAATTAGTTTTACCGGTTACCATGAAAATTTCGGGATAAACTTCAATCATTATTTTATAAACACAAAAGTGTGAGTATGCCTTAGATTACACGACCGAAGTAAAACTTCTTTAGTTATACGATATGTATGGCTATAAGAAAAATAAAGAAAGAAAATGTGTGCTCACACCTCTCTCGTTCCTCTAAGGTAATTACGAAAGGTTAATTTTTCATTTTCTATCCTGCTTACGAGTATTTACTAACTTATATGTGCTTAGAGTGCCCAATGTCTTTGTAACGCGCTCTCTCTCTCTCTCTCTCTCTCTCTCTCTCTCTCTCTCTGCTTATATATATAACCCTCTCAGCTTTTGTTGGCATCGTTTTGCGTAAAGCTCTGTGACGCATTCACCTGCTTTCTCCTCTTAAGGAACTTAAAAAATAACGACCAACCCTTGCAGAGTAGTTCAACCTTGTGGTTAAACACACAAGATGTTTAAATATCATTTAGTTATACAATATTTATTTATTTATTTATTTCAATTTAACAATTATCTGTACTTACAGATAAACCAACACGCACATAGAATAATTAATTATGTTAATATATTGTTATTCTACAACAACACAGGTACCGCCTACAGGTACCTTACATACGAGGGAGGAGTGTGATCCATTATTCAAATTGTTTATTCTCCACAAACAAGAGGAATAAACTGTGAAAATAACTAAATATACATAGGCACGTGGTACATAATGTAACTTGTCACACCTACATAGTACGATCATTGCAATTTGTAATTTCGCGCCTTAATTGATTAACAAACGATTTCATTCGAGACGTATTTATTTATATTTCACACATCCATTTAAATACTGACCGAAGTTATTTATTTCGCTTCAAGAGGGTTAAGTCTTTTGGACGCCATAACCGAATCTAATTGAAGCATCCGCTGGGGTGAAGTTTTAATTTAAAAGTTGATTGTTCGGAGCATTAAGTCGAAATCAGTGGATGTTCTCACGGATAATAAATATTAACTCGCAATAATGGGGGTTATTATATTATATTGGGGTCATCATATAGGGGTCACCAATATTACATTTAAATTCCAAATTATTTACGTCCATGAAACGAAGATAATTCATACCAATCTTATAAATCGTAGAGCAACTATTATTAACTGTTTTACAGATTATTTTGAGCACGCATTACATTGCCCGGCATTAGAATGTGCCCGAAGTGGCCATATGCTGGCCACCTATGACATCATGGGCCTCAGTAACTTGGCTAAACGTGGGTGTGCTAGTATATCTACTGGACTTACGAGTTGTGGACGTACTAGCACACCTCTGCCTGCCCCTTCGGGGATAACAGGTGTGAAGGTAGTTTACTTTATTTTTATTATAAATGTCAAAGTCAGATGGTGTGTCTGTTGTGGTTTTGCGGTTAAGTCGCTGGACGGATTGTAATGAAATTTGGTATGCATATATTCCAAGACTTATTACGGTTTTAGAATAAGCTCCTTATATTCAATAACCAATTCCCAGAGGAATATCAACATAAAATAGGATAACAGTTTGTATGAAATAATCAAATCTTTCGCGGGTGTAACATGTAGGCGGAGTAACAAATATCGTTATATTCTGCTTCAAAGTTAATTATAACAACTAAAGTATAGGGAAGTGATCAGTGCGGACAGCGCTATCTTGCGGAGCTCCGAGCTCGTTACTGTGACAGTTTCAATTTGATAAGCGCCGGTGAAGCGCTTCAGGAGTTGCAACTCCGCTCCTTGTGTTGTTAGTAGCATCAAATTAACAGTATATCCCTGTATGCAAGCCAGCGCCGCGTCTTGAAATAAATTTAGATGTATTATTGGCGTTGAATTTTGATTGTAATACCGTTCACTTGTCCGTTGGAGTTCCACTTCTCTTATGTGTCCCATCACGTGTTACAATTTTGTGAGTTCACTCCTTAAGAAGCCGTATTTAAGGCAGTATAAAAAAGGTAGTAGGTAAAATCGTGTAAAACATTAATCCTTAGTGTAACGCTTTTTGGCGCTTACGTCTCTTGGGCACCTTACAGTCCTCATGTCGCTATCTCCCTACTATACCATTTCCTGCGTCCTGTATTTTAACTAAATTCTCGTGGTTTATCAAATTCGCGATGGCAACTCCATTATATCTGATTCTTTAACTCATCATTACCTTTACAACATAAATCTTAAGTGATGGCATGTCATAAAAAAGTTAGCGCAAAGCAGAGACAAAAGCTATAAGAGTATGCACTTCGAAACAATATCACAGTACAATGCACAAATGTGTAAGGACTTCCACTTCTAGTTCTCACTCATATATTATATTGATTTTTACTTATTTAATAGTAATAATAATATTTGTGGACGTATTACACGACATCAGCCGAGCCTCGTGCCGAAGGACCAGTGTCACGAATATTAGAGAAATCTTATAAATTTAATGTTTTATTACAGTAAAACATATAGTAGAACTAATACTTAGATAAACACAGATCTCGAAAACGCAACCCTCTGGCGCAACATGCGCGGCTTACCCGAGCTATGCTACTACTGCGCCAGCTACCACAGCAGGTATACGAGCTAAATACTTTAGCTCGTATACCTGCTGTGACGGTTTTATGGCATAGGTGTGTATATGCGAGCAATTAGTTAATTGTTACACATATATTACCCTCCCTCTTTCAATGGACCACTGGAAACTCACAAACTGTACGAAACACGACACCGTAGCTTTGCTGCGGTGTCATATGTGCGAGAAGCTCCTCCCCGGTCTGGACGGCACAATTCTGCTACAATGTAGGATGGTACTGCTCTCACTAGATTAATGAGCATACGGATTACCTGATGGAATCTAAGTAACTATTAACATCAATATACATCCTCTTAAACTGAGGATTAGCAGATTATACAGTCCTTGTACTATCGCCACTAAATCCACACGGATTAGTTAGACTCACCCGACGCCCTTTAGGATTTTACACTTTGAATTTCAGCTTCCCACAGCAAATGTCACTAGAATAATACGAGTTAACTGTAACAGGAAGCATTATATGTCAGTAAATTAACCCGAATTAACTGTAATACAAATCATAATATGTCAGTAAAATAACGCGACTTAACTGTTATATAGATCATAATATGTCAGTAAAATAACACGACTTAACTGTTATATAGATCATAAGATGTCAGTAAAATAACACGAATTAACTGTTATATAGATCATAATATGTCAGTAAAATAACGCGACTTAACTGTTATATAGATCATAATATGTCAGTAAAATAACACGAATT
>JAFELO010000036.1:606561-636885 GCA_017140195.1 Eumaeus atala | reverse complement strand
CAGACAAAAACACCACCACGAAATGCAGAACTAGACCAAAATAACCACGAAAACAAAAAAGACACCACGAGCCTATATACCCCTGCCCCGGTACTGAACTGTCAAACCAGGACAAGTCTATATCGACGACTTACTGATTTCACTAGTGTGAAAACCGTACCACAAAAACTGGAATATCTCCGTGACCTAACCTCACACAAGAAAAATTATAACACCAAAATTTGCGCCTTCGCAAGACCTTTCCGTTGCCACTGACACTATCCAAACAAGCTCCAATCCTCAGCTCACGCCTAGTACCTGTAAAAAATGTTTATAAAACCTAACCTAGCTATGACCAAAAACAACAGGCACGTGGTATAAAAAAATATGAATTATACTATGGGCCGTGAACGTAACGCTTCACCGCGCTTACACTTCTCGCGCAGCTTTCGCTTCAGCATCAAGTTCGTTCTTGAGGAGTGGACTCCAGTCGCGTGTTGAACTGACTGACACACAGTTTTTTTAGGAGATGGTCCATTTATACTATTGGTCTTAATTATTAACACACAAAATAGATTAACGCTAACAGACAAACACAAATTCTATTATATTCATATAGATATGAAAATTGAGCAGATATTAAATATATATATTTATGTAGATATAATTTCGTTTAGCAGGTCGTACCACACGCGTGGGCATGCACACTTACACAGTAACAAAACCATAAATACCTAATGATCAAAAACAATAACGAGTAGAAAATATTTATCATGAAATATAATCGTATTTATAAATCGAGTTGATTTAGGAGATAAGCACACAAATAAGAAAATGGCAATCTATTCAGTGAGATTATATTCCACTGAAAGTTTTTAGCTCAGCAACTACGCCCTAGCCTGTTGAGGCTAGGGCGAAGGGAGACTAGATTGACAAGCACCTCTCTCGAACATAAAGTGTAATCTGCTAGGGTCTTCCAAGAGGTTGTACCAATGTTATGCATGTGGAGAAGGTAAGTTGAGTATGGAAGGGTCGTAATATGACGCACTCTGTTCCTGCTGCCTACCTCATTAGAGAACTGGCGGGAAGATGTGTCGTTATTGTTCTATGCTTATGTTCACTATCATCCAAATGATTAGACGAATTATTGTCTAGAAAAGTTTTATGGGTTAGACACAGTGTGTTAAAAACACGTGAAAACTCCATCTCAAGGAAATCATTATTTTTAAAAAATATATTGTACTAATTTCAGAACTTAATCCATATGTGTCCCAAATTTCATTCAAATCCGTACAATGGTTTTAGTGTAAAAGTGTAGCACACATACAAACAAACAAACTTCGCAATAATATTAGTAGCATTACATTGTTACTTGTCCGCCGAGGCGCAGTTCTGACAAATGTAAGTTCCCGCCTGCGTCAAAACTAGTTCAACAATAAGTGAGCAACATTAATTAATCGAGTTCCCTGTTCTGGCATAGTTTACAAGATCAGTAGTTTCATTTTACAGCCATATTGAGATATACGCGAGCCCAACTTCGCGCCGACTGCTAAATTGCATTTAACACAAGTTGAAGCACATGACATTGACATGTGCACTGCAGCGAACAGGGAACATATGACGCTGAGATTATTATTGCTTGTCAGAAAATTAATTCACCTACCTCATCCCCAACAAGCAATAAGGAATATAGGTAAATATATGATACACCTAATCAGATTTTTGTTAAAAAATTGTAAACTGGCTTCACCTGAGGCTTCGTTGGCATTGAAGTCACCCTCAGTATTTTCTTGTAATGTAAAATTACTCTACATCCTTTCTAATAAGCTCAAAGTAAACACATACAAAGTTTCATGGTAATCGGTTGAGTAGTTTTCCAGTACATTTACATTCACATTCATTATAGTTTTAGTCCCTAAGTATGTAGTTATATGTATGTAGTTAGTAACTTAATAATACAAAAGATTGTATTTGGCCATCGGTCAAAAAATGTGTTCGAAGCGGTCTCTGTGCTGCGGAGAGCGCATAAAGTCTTTGTCTTGCTATTAGTTACTATCTGGTAGTAGTGGGATTTCCATCGGAATCGGACGTTCAGAAAAAAAATGAAAAGAAGAAGGTACCTAGGTAAAGAAATTACCTAGGTGCAGACTCAACTATGTAGATACTGTAGACAACATACCGAGGCGTAGCTCGTAGGCCGCGTAGCGTAGTAGGTTTGTTTCTAAGCTTTTAGACATTGGGCTGTAGACGAATCTCTACCAGAACACCAAACACTATTCTGTAACTGGTTTTTAATACTCTAAAAGAAGTATTAAGTATTTAATTGCGCCGCAACAACTACAAATTCGAAGCGAAATTTTAATGAAGACAATGCAGTTCGCGGTTGATGCGGATAAATTTTATATGTGTAGTCCCCGAGGCGCGCCGGGGGGACTACAATTTATGCTCGCTTATATATCCCGGAGGCGTGCCGGTAAACCTAAGCAATAGCGAAATGTTCCACTGTAAACGTGTTGCAACCTACATTTGATTATAGATTTTAAAGAGGTTGTGTCATTGCTGCATTGCAGCGGAATGGAGCCGGCATAATTAGGGCAGGTCCTTTCGCTATGGTGTCGCATTTTGTGGAGTGTGTGTTTTGACGGCACACGCAGAATTCTTCATCGCAGTCAAAACTTGTACATTTTAAGTAAGATATGGTTGATTGCACGATCGCTGTTTCACCTTTGAAGTAAAACTTTTTTAGGCATCCTTGACGTGGGTAACCTGGTGAATGTGTGAAAATAGCGTTACGAAAAGTGTAATCGGGTGACGGAATTTAAGTTAGTGAATATAGAAAGAGTGAGAGTGATCTACGTTTCATGCATTACTGTAGAGGCAAGAGAGAGGTGTTAGCACACATTTCCTTTCTCTTTTCCTCTCGTAGCCAATTACGTTTTGTACAACTAAAGAAGTTTAACTTTGGTCGTATGATCTAACTTGCACTCGCTTTTTATTAATTCCTCATATTTTATCATTAAATAGCTTCTTAAGAAGTGAACTTCAATATCTGGACATTATGTTTAGTCAAATCGTAGCTGGGTACCCTAGATGATGTATAAGAATTCAAAATTCGAATATTGGTCACGTCGTCCTTCTTATGAACAACCGCTTAACCTATAAACTGATTATACTCGTAATAGAGTAACATCCTTATGAGTTGTGTAGTGTAGTGTGGTCACAACCCAACCGGTACTAAACAGCACTGCCACATAACAGTTTAAAAAATTAAAGTAATATTTTGGAAAGGCGTCAACTAGGCAAAATGTCTAGTTTGTCTACGGGTCACCGCGAAATCCCGTGTAAACAATCAAGGACGGGGACGTTGCGGGTTTCACAATACCTGGGTGTAATAAGAGAGCATCATTTATTTTATGTGTGTTCTGTAGTTTGCCGGGTGAAACAAGAATATCTGTGCGTTTTAGTGACTACAGACAGTCATAGACTTTCGCATAATTCTATCTTCTATTGGGCCACCGGAAACTCATAAGCTGCACGAAATGCGACATCATAGCTGGAACTTTGCAGCGGTACGATGTGAATGAGAGGCGCCCAGTCCTGCGGGACCATTTCCATATATTTACTAGAACTAAAAAAACCACACACATATTATATAACTGCTGCATTATATAACTAACATATGTATCAATACAACTTATTTACAGAACAAGTACGCTCAAATTTGTATACAAAAGTAGCTCTATAAGGTTTAATTAATTCATTTTGAAATTAGAGTTTACGTCTGTGCGTCACAACTATCAGCACTAAAGCCTTCATTAACATGTACACAGAATAATGCCATAGGGTTTAGTACCAAAACTAGACTAGTTTCAAAATAAAGCGCGCATATTATATCATCGTCATAAAGTGTAATCACGTAAACAAGGGTTAATAGCGGCATCCCTTCAACCATCCCCGAAATAGAACAAAATTACATGCACCGGGCCTTTCGGATGGGATTTTTTCTTCGTTTTTTTGCGGAACTTGTTGCAGATGACTACGCTCCGAGGACTGGTAATTTTAGTACACAAAAAATAGCCGAATGGAATGTGTAAATGTGATATCATTCCTTTGTTACAGCAGGTCGTTTTTTATGTAATTACCTTCCTGTGTGTTACAATGTCGTTGGGCATCAAGATTACGTTTCAAAACGGTTTCATCTTGTCCCATGATATCGTCAGATTAAATACCTACTCATATGTTTGGTACTTGTGTTAGGTATGTACATCTGTAAACTATCATGTTAACTAGCTACTACGCGACAGCTATGGACGCGCATTTCGCGAGTTTTGTGATCTGCCGGTGGCCCATTGGAGGAGGAGTAGTGGAAAATATTTGTACTACACGAATACATTTGAAGAACAATATTGCCAGTAATAAAGTATCCGAAAAAGATATAAAGAGTCGTGTACTTCGTTTCCTGGACGAACGAAGACTTTTCTGTACGCACACGGAATACCTACTCGTGTGTCAACTAAAACGTGCATTGTCTGCTGCACGGATACGGGATACCTACTCGTGTGTCAACTAAAGCGTGTATTGTCTGCTGCACGGATACGGGAGACCTACTCGTGTGTCAACTAAAGCGTGTATTGTCTGCTGCACGGATACGGGATACCTACTCGTGTGTCAACTAAAGCGTGTATTGTCTGCTGCACGGATACGGAATACCTACTCGTGTGTCAACTAAAGCGTGTATTGTCAGCTGCACGGATACGGGATACCTACTCGTGCGTCAACTAAGACATGTATTAAGTGCTGCACGGATAAAAATACGTGCATCTGACTGAAAAAATAAGCATATGCTGCACTGATATACAACCAAGTGTTGATTAAAGTATCAAGTTTGCTACACGTACAAAAGGCATGTGTACCGAAACATAAGCGTTTACTTCATGAATTCAAACTCCTATGTTGTTCGGCTGGCGGCACAGATTGCGATGTTCAAATAATTCAGTTAATTGTCGGTGTTGATTAATGCCAGTGTATTATTCGGGTCAGAGAGCTGGTGTAACCAAATACGCGACATAATTGCACATACGTCATTAGCAAACAAACCTCTACGAGCATTGTGTATGGTGTAATATAACATATGTACAATCAAAATTAATCACATCGTCTTAATTTCATTTGTTTATATTTTTATTTTGCCCTGTTGCTCTATATATTATTTTATACAAATATATGATATAATAGAAATTATATATTTTTCTTATTCAACAAATTTAGACGACTTTTAAGGTTTTATGGCTTTATGAGGCGAAAATAAATATTACTCATAAGTCAATAATGGTATACGGTTTTTTTTTTATTATACATGCACCGCAACTGCAGGGCACCCAACCATACACAGATTCTAAAGTGGTTGTAACCTGTCAACTGTTCAACGATTTACTCTGAGGATGACATCGACTGATGGGCAATGTTAAATGTCGGCTGTCCTTCGACTATTAACTTTCAATGCTATTTTGACGAAGTTCCGAAATTATACAATATCGATACTCATTCAATATATCATGTAATATACTGAGAGGTTACCGATGAGGGCAATCTCTCGATTGTGTAGTCGTCGGACAGCAGCAGTCAGACAGGAGCCATGCCAAGTGGTGCAACAAAATAAGCGTATTGAAAGCCGACGCCACACAATCGATACTGTCGCATAGTACCCACTGCACGCAAGGCTAAGCTCGTTAGCCTCGAATTAGTATCATAGCAGCCATTTACACATGCGAAATCCTCTCCTATAACCTAATCTATCCTATACTAGTTAACGACTTCGATTTTGCACAGCTAGATATGTCCCAACTGGTACTAAACATTGTAGAATCAGCCGCGAGACTAAATTAACGATTGTTGGAGATTAGAATAAAGAATTAATTTATATAGTTTCAACAAATTCAAACAAAGACAATGAAAAACAACAAAAATTATATGTATCTTTTTAAACTTGTTGAGATTGCTGCTTAGACAAGACAAACACAAAACAAAATGAAGTTTTTCTTTTTGTTGTTACTCTTATTAAAAATTGTAGTTTCTAGAACCTTAAAAATATTATTTCTGGTGATCAACAGTTGCAGTTAAATCTATTGTTAGAGTTGTGGGGTTCTAATAAGCCTCTTGCTAACCTCCAGATTTATGAAACAAGGCATCTGGCCGTCAGTAGGTACAAGTCAAAAAGACCCGTGTTAACTTTATGCCATCCTAGCATGCATGGACAATGTTTCTTTATAAAAAAAGATTGGATGAAGATGCGCGCAGCGTTGTGTGAAAGTATCAGCAAAATGATAATTCAGCCTGTTGAAGCAGGCTTATTGAGCAGCTCGGTAATAGACTGCCTTCACTTGACCAGTGTAAACTGAGCTCTACGTCGTAGCACCAAGACGCACTGTAGCCCAGAGCTGGTACTTGACGTAAATGGACCGTGTGAGATACGTAGAATATTTGTGGGGGCGGTGTTCCCGTGCTCAGTGTTTCGGCTCGGGCTATCGCCATACACGTGGGTTAAATATACTGTCGTTATTACAAGTAACCTTAATATTCCCCTGCCATTTCTTTTTATAGCATTCCTAACATATACAACTATATTTTTATATTTATTGTTTCACGTTTCTCCCGCTTATCTGAGCTAAGTTCATTGAAGTGGAATAACAACAAAGTAGCAACCGGCAAGTCAGTAAAATGCCACGAATCCTGGCCGCCCGAGAGGTCCCGGTCCGAAAACAATTGACACAGGGGAACATAACATTGATTGGTTGAGTTTCTCTCTATTGATATATGCCTTGTGGTGATTGCTTGCCACTAGGGTGAGCACGATCGACCACAGACGTGAAGGCACGGGGCCGATTGCGGATCGGACCAAACCAAAAATATTATTAGGATTTACCAACTTCTTATAACAATCCAGAGAGAAGCTGACTTTGTTACACCCCCGTGTCTCGGAGAGGACGTTAAGCCGGTCGGTCCTGGGCCTGACTTCACTCCGGTCATGTCGGACTGCCGTCCCATTGGAACAAGAGAATGAGATAATAGTGAGTGCACTTGTACACTAAGATATGTCCTGCGTTGATGGCTTGTATAATAGAGATGGGTGCTCCCGCAATTCAGCTGGACGACATCTTAATAATTGGGAGACAGAGAGGTGCCCTGATCGTTGAACTTAACCCGGGCTCCAAGCCATATGGTGGCACTGGTTTATTGTCCACATCAGAAACTGTTTTATTGTCCTCATCAGAAACTGGTTTGTTGTCCTCATCAGGCTTTATCTGTCCGCTTATAAAAAAATCTCACTGAATATACGCCACGAAAGACACTTTTGCTCCGTCCCTGAAAATGGCATCATTATTTTATTGAGCCTATACAATGTGTACTTAAATAATTTGACTATCAAATATGTTCTTTGTAATCCAGACCTTTCCAAAGGATGGCGCTCTCAATAAAAAAACACTTCACATACGAAATCAAGTTCAAAATCCAGTTATCCTAGAACACGAGTATACTATAATAGACCTACCATTCGGTGATCACGTAATGTACTAATTTTACACTGATAAAGGCTTTTGTGCACAGCCCCGAAGCAACCCGAATGTGTCAGGTCCAGCTGGAGTCAGCTACCACCCCGCTTAGAAACAATTACATATTAAGACTTCACTCAACTTTTTTGCAATGTAGGTTTTAAAGGTAATATAAGGATATATACGCGACCTTAGATGAGTGACCACGGCCCCTGCAACTGGTGTTAATACATATAAGACATCTTGGTAATAGTGGAGAGTAACGCTTATAATTCCGTCATACCCGTCTGTCTGTGTCCGTTAATATGCACAGTCGTTTTCCTCAGATATTATGGTACGGAATATTTTTTAAGGTGTGTTATATAGACCGTAATAAAATGATGTAGTGTGCTTTTGACTACGGAGGGAAAAATTGTAAAAAAGTGAGATACTAGAATTTTAAGATACGGGATTTTTTCAGTTTGCTTCTACGGAACCCTCCAACGCGAGTCCGACTGGCTTTTAGTCGGATCTTTATAAATAGACTTACATTAATAGTAAAAGAAACGCGTACTAGAGTAACGTTAAAGAGGGCTCGCCGTTAATTAGAAAATAAGCAAAATTTAAAAAACCCTCGCGCCTACTGTATAAATATTCGCAGTCCACGTGCTGGCCATGTGCCCTGAAAAAATACGAAGTTTCCCAGGCCTGTGAGTTGTGACGCGCCTTTACAAATATGCTCTGCAGCTGTTTTATTAAACACTTTTTAATTAATTACTGCAAACAAGTTACGGGTTTCATGTGAAAAGAAAAGTACTCAAAGCTGAGCCGACGTTTCATGGCAGTCATTTTTGTTTTTTTTTTTTTGTGACTGTACGGTGTAGGTATATGGATTCGTGTAAAAGGTAATATATATATTTATGTCAACCTAGATTTTAATGTATAATTGTAATGTCGTCATTGTTATGTGTTATTGCAATGTAACCTGTGAACTAACATCCAAATCTGGTTAGTAGTTTTTGCGTGAAAGATCAACCGGGGAAATCTTCTCGCACACATTATATCACCCCGAAGTGACATCGAGGCTATTTCCAGTAACCCGTTGGAGGGGTAGAGGGAAGGAAAAGGAGGGACAACGTCTCCATAACAATTATGCGGATATGGTGAATGTTATGCGGACGTCCATAGTCACCAAAACACTCCTCCCTCCCCGCTATAGTATAAAAATGAGAACAATAATTCGGCAGAAAGAAACTGATGATAACATATCATGCAGTTATGGATCGCCAATGGAGTTATCGGCTGACCTAATTAAATTTCGTGGTAAGTGCTGGTGTCTGATGCGCGTGGAATGTTGACCAAGTCTGCCGCCTGCGATATTCGACGGCTCCATATACTACATACTGCGGTCGACCACGTCACGTGGATAGTTAAGTTTATTATAATGGAAGGCGACTAACAAGCTCAGCCTTTATCTGTGAGCCTAAATCTTTTGTCTACCGCTCAGATAGAATAACTTAACTAATACAGATAGGTATAATAATAATGATTATATTAGCATACTTGGTAATATCTGTGTATTAACACCTCCGCCGGTCATAAATAAACGAAAAATCAAAACAAGTAGACATGATGATATTTTTAGTGTCAACATAATTTCTAAACATCGCCTATCTTATTATTCTAGGTAACAAAGGTTATGTATTTTAGGTAAGTATTGGGAATGCCATGAGAAAATGAGAAAAACTGTGTATCATTCGCGCACGAAAATCTGCATCCAAATCGGATCAGCCCTATGATTAACTCACAGCCACATCGCTGTTTATATACACATATTAAGTATAGGATATTTCTACAAGAACATATTCTGTCGACGCCTTAGAATGTTGCAACGTCTGGCCAATATCACCATGCAAATGTAAATTTTCCATCGACCAGAATAGAAGGACTTTTTCAACCAAAACACATTATCATGTTTAAGTGGGGAAACATTTTTGTTTTCAATTATACCTGATTATAGCTACGAATACTCTGCATCTTTTTACTGAGGCGATATACCCTCATTGATATTCTGCCCGTGTATGCCGTAAGTACGTGCCTGTACTATTAACGCTCTGTATTTTGTCGAACTCTCCGTTTGACATAATATGGCAGTAGTGGTTTATCTGTGGTGCAGTAGCAACCTGCCGATAACCTATGAGTACATGACAATATAAAAAAGATAATAATTGAGTTATGGAATGTAATTAAAGTACTCTATTGTTTCGCAATTAACAAAGTCAATTTAACACGTATTAAAACTATTAAACACGTGAATGTGTATGTTTATTACTCCTTCGCCCAAAAACTGTAAAAAGTGTATTGTTATATAAGGAACCTATGAGTTTAGGTGACGTGGAATAACAAAGATTACTTTTCATCTCGTAAAAAATTATAATTCCCATGGAAAAAAATACGCCAGTGAAACAGTGCAGTTATGAACATACTGGGTCCCAGTATGTTCATAACTGCACTGTCGTCTGTTTTAACAAATAAAACTAACGCATATAATATAATAATAAGGACCCGATCAATGGTATAGCCGTCAGTCTGCATATAGCCGACGAGCTGACGGACCAGTCAGTTAACCCCGCTTAGAGACAGACAGACAGACAGAACAGAGACAAATTGGTTGAAGATGCTCTGCGTGCAGCAGTAGCCGTTCATTAGGAAACCTGCGTCAACGGCCGATTGTTATGATATTGGAAACGTAAGGCTCAATGATTTTAAACCAATTCATTAAACTTCCTGATCATTTGGCACCATGATTGTGAGTTAAGAGGAGGTGGGAAGATATTCCAGAGAGTAGAGGTGGCTCCTGTATTTACGAGTTTTATTTTCCTTCCCTTATCTATTCAACACTCGCACAATAGGGATTTTATTCAAAGATTTGGTGTGGAGCAAAATCTGTCAGATATCGCCTGGAGTTACACTGTGAAGAGAAAGCTTTGAGAGCGAGGGTGAGACGAAATTTGGGTCGCATCACGCAAAATATGTAACGGCTTATCTTGACAGATGATAACAATATCTTTTGTTGGAGCCGCACGTATGGGAACTTTTAGAGAGAGACTGAAGCTTTGGGCGGGATTTTATAATTATTTCTGGCTGCTACTGCTAAGTATGTTAGATTAAAACTACATGAATAGAATAGCAGCTCCATGTACAAGAGCTATGTTTATAGCTGGTTGGGTACTAAAACAAAACTCGCCAGCATCTCGGGCGCTGCTCCGTCTAAAGTGCACGCGGTACAGTAGTTCCGTTGGACATATCTTATAGTCTTGAAAAAGTCTAAGTTACTCTCAGTAAGAGCTGTATTACAGCAGAGTTGGGCAGACACGACCGAGGAAGTACCTGTCGCTCACGTGATACGTACACCATAAAGTGACGGTTACAGCTGTATCAAGTATATTTTTGCTACGTAAACATTAAAAAAGCTGCATTGTATGTATTGTTTGCTCTTGTAGTATCTTAAGTTTGTTCATGATTGTGAATGTGGAGAGACCACGTCTGAATAAATGAATCTAAAAGTCTTACTAAATCTTAATAGTATATTTATAACCTATCCACAGAAGCCCTTTTATTTTAATTAAAGCTGTAACACAGCGTCGGGATAGCGGACGATTTGTGAGTAGCCGAGGCCCATTGGAGGGGAAGAGGAAAGGAGGACAACGCATTTGCATAACTATTACGTGGATTTTCATACGCGTTGGTAGTAATAAACGGGATGCGACTGCTCGTTTATACCCCTATAACATAATAAATAATATCCATCGCCCTTAAAACCTTTTAAATCCTAACTAAAACTAATAGTCCCTATTCCTATATAAAAGTTTAGTCAAGGGCCAAGTAACAATTATGATTTTAGCTAACAAATGTATGTTACACTTTTACAAATATACGATAATAATGGCCGTCCAGTTGTGACTTTTATCTTTCCATTATAATGGCCGTCCAGTTGTGACTTTTATCTTTCCATTATAATGGCCGTCCAGTTGTGACTTTTATCTTTCCATTATAATGGCCATCCAGTTGTCACTTTTATCTTTCCACTATAATGGCCGTCCAGTTGTGACTTTATCTTTCCATTGTAATGGCCGTCCAGTTGTGACTTTATCTTTCCATTATAATGGCCGTCCAGTTGTGACTTTATCTTTCCATTATAATGGCCGTCCAGTTGTGACTTTATCTTTCCATTATAATGGTCGTCCAGTTGTGACTTTATCTTTCCATTATAATGGCCGTCCAGTTGTGACTTTATCTTTCCATTATAATCCTCCTCAATATCATCATCAGCTCAATCCCAAGCGATGGTGACGTGCGGGTTGAAAAGAACCGCCCCTCGCATTGAACAATGTGGAGATACGTTTCAATGCGAGTTTAGTTATTATGAAAACAAAATTTGATTAGAAGTACTGTCACGTTCACTAAGTGTCTCTAACGTCCCGGTGTATGGCACACGGTTTGTGTGTGAATCTAAAATATTTGTGTTACCTTCCACCTTGTCTGTTGACTGTAGCAAGAAGCTAATTACGTACTTATGCCGTACTGCAAATTGAGGAGATAAACAACACCATCTCTTATTTATATAGCGTAAGTCTCTCTTAGACGTACACTTTGTTTTAAGCTCTAACATCCAAAATTAAGGTCCATTACCCTTGCAAATACGCGATGGTATACGCTAAGTAGGCGGTGTGCAAGTTTGATGAAGTAAGTTTCTCACGCTCAATATTAAATGTTCTTATGTGGTTTACCTCGTGTAGCCCTTATTGTGTCTGTAGTAGAGGTTACTTTCACGTGTTTTATATTGATAAAACAAATATTTAAAGTACCTGTTTACGAGAGAAATCGAATTAAGTGTTAAACGTAAATATTATCATAATTGCAGAAGCTTCCATATGTTATCGAGTGTTCCTTGTAAGTGATCTTTAACACCTATACACATTACAGGGCTTCTTTCTTTTCAGAAGCCCTCAATTGTGAGCCCTGGGGCCGATTCTACTTCTACAAAATACCATTAGTCTCGGTTAAGAATATAAATGACAAGTAAACTGCAAATTTCAGTTTCGCAATTTCTGGCAAGAAATAATTAATTATAGTTTAGGCGTCGAAACTTCTAGGCATTGTAATTTGTTATAGTAGTCTGTGAAAACGGCCCTGAGTTATAGTCACCTGAAAAAGCGGCCCTAAGTGTCGCCTTTGGTGAGGAGCCCCGGAACAACAAATCATCAGGGCACCTCGATGGCTAGTTAGCCCCAAAGGGACCGTCGCCTCCTCCACTGCAGAGTGGCCCCGCACCAGAGGACAGCCCCACCAACATTGGGACAGTGCAATGGGCTGAGTTTCTCATCCTCGCCCCTTGTCCACTCTTCTTATAAGAGCAGTGCAATGACCATCCTCCTCGGTTTAATTTGTTTCGCCCTGGACTACTGAGCTCCACCGCGACGACACGGCTTGAACCATCGTGGAGACTATGACCTAACTAACCTAAGGCTGAGCCCCGCAAAGGGTGAATAGCCATTTCATTTCTTAAGAAACGATTTAAGGCCTCATGAAAAAAATATGACGAGTAAAATCATGTAAAATAGGAAACGAGCCGCGCTGTTTTCACCTTTCACTACAGAATTACGTTCGTTTCAGGAACTCGCATATCATATTATACTACGAAAATACTATAAATATATCGGTTCATAATCTATCCTCGCAAGCCTGTGAGTTGTGACGGTATATTTTAAATAGTTAACTATTTATATAATAGTACGTCCGGTGATCATTCACCCAAGAGCGGGGCCCCTGAGGCGGTCCCTGAGCGAGGTTCGTGGGCGTAGAGCCGCCAACGCCTAGTTGCTACAGAGTAGCTGCGGCAGTTCGGAGCCTCTAAATACATATGTATTTGTATGCCGCTCCGTGGGCAACTTATATACGTTATCCGCAACCGCAAACCGTAAGAAAAGGTATATTCTATACCACTCCGTCATCCGTGTTTACAAGAGTATGTTAAATATAACGATTTTTGAACTTATGCTTCTTTTGGTATCTACGATGCGGGCGCACACCGTCATGAAAAACCGACGCCCCGAAGTTTGCTATTGGCAATAATAAATTTTTCAAAAAAAAAGTGAACATAATGCATTGTAATAAAAATTCTTGTGTTATTTAACCTTTTTTCTATTGTGACGGCTTTTTTACATTAATACGATGACTTGTTAAGCCAAAGAAGTATAACTTTAAAACTTGTAACGACTGTACATAAGTACACACACACACAGTTTTTTTTATCGAAGTTTACTAACGAAAACACATTATGGCCGCAAGCGGCAAATTTTTTTTTAACACTGCGTAAAACATTTCACGCCAATGTGACGTTACGCTTAAATAACGTGTTTAAAAACAACAATGTATTACGGTGCCCATATAATTTAATGTTTCAGCTATACAATGTATAAATTCATATCATTCATGAACTAAATAAGATTAGGGGATTTAACGGCCTCCCAGTACCAATAAAAGCAGTTAGCGGTCGTTAACGAACTAACCTTATATTAATTTACTAATTTACTTTAATTATAGGTATTATTATTTTGTAAAGTTTACAAATGATTGTAATAAATTATTACAGTTTAGTATTTCATGGAATCTGGAAATTTCAATACTGAAAATTTTATTAACCACCCGTCACCATGGTTGCTGTAAAGCTTCTGGAACGTCGGGCTACTTGAATAATTAAATAAACCGCGATAGAATGCGTAAAAGTAGTTTTATTGTTATATTTAAATATTCGGTCTGAGAATGGGTCGTAAAGTACATTCCATCCCTATAATTCCACGAGATAGAAACTTACACGGCTAGAAAATAATATTTATCATTCTTTCATTTACTATGTGATTTACACACATTTTATCTATATAAAATAATAATTAACCTTCGTGAGAGTGGGAGATATTTTATTTAGAGAGAGCCATTTTATTATGAAGTGTAATCATTTCATCTCTTTTCGAATCACAGCAATTTCTAAGAAGGTTTCAAATCATCGCAAATACCTTGACAAAATCATGAAGCTCCTTTTGGCACGGTCGGTCAAAAATACAATTCCCACTATATACAATATAAGTAGAGGCGTAGGTAATACCTTAAACCCCTTTTGAGGCAACTTGTTCACGAAACAAAATTATAAAATCATATAAAGTTCTAGAACACGGCCCGGAGGCTAGTGCTTTGGATTTTACTACACACGCTATAGACTAAGCTTTTCCCAAACAATATCACCATTCTAGTAGAGAATTAGCCAAATCCTTTTATAGCCCAAGAAAAAAAAACTTTACAAAAGTAAATTACACAGTTAGAGCACGCCAAATCGATATCCATAGATATTGACAACCACCTTTGATTGTTTAAAGTAATTATAAAATTTGAAATGACTAGCTACTACCCAAGGCTTCCCTCGTGTTAATATCCCAACAGCCCACCTAAAATGTTTGTCACACATTATAATCATATCTGTGCCCAATTTCATACAAAACCGTTCAATAGCTTTTACGTCAAAAGAAACTGTCACTCTTTGTGACTGAAAATATGTTTTTTGTTTCCTTCGCATACATAATAATAGTAGAACATTGGAGAACAAGTGTTCAGTATTCACCTTCGCAGAATTAATCGAATTTTCCGAATCCTAATTCAAAAGCCTCGGCTTCGATTCTATTTCCAATCGATACTATATTGATGGATACTAACCCATTTCCATACTGCCAAAACGTGTTCCCGTTTCCTCCCGCGCTACAATCAGCCAATCATCCCATGTCACGACGGAGTACAAACACACGCTCGAAGCTCGGCATAATTCCTTATGTACATAAAGGGAACGCTTCGTTGGACGAGAAACTAACTTTAATTAATTCTACACTTCCTACGGTGCGTTTGCTATCATCATAAGCTCTAGTGCTATTCCCAACAAATAGTTACTCTAAATATTACGTGGATACTTATCATTAAGTGCTTTTCGATTTTTTTCTGGACCTGAAACTATGCTGTGGAAGGGAAGAGAAGCTATAAGCTAAGCTATAGCTTCATCAGATTGCTATGAGAGCTGGTTTGGTGCCTAAAGAGGGACCGACCAGCTGGAGAGATACGGCCCGATATGAGAATGTTTTTAATAACTAATTTAACTATTATTATCTGCAACATTTGGTGCATGGCCTCTCAATGCACATGAACCCCCCCGCTCCTTCCCCTCCTCTCTGGTAAGAGGTGTAATATATATATATATATATATATATATATATATGTATATATATATATATATAAATCATCCCATTTCCTTTTAAATATTCCTAAGAACATGTGTAATATATATAAACATGAAAGTTTGAATGTGAGGATAGATATTTGTTACTCGATCCCGCCAGAACTACTTAAGGGATTTTGAAGAAACTTGGAAGTTGCCGATGTTACAGACCCTCGTTGCTCGGACGGTCAGTCGTAGGGCTATCGGTCCTGCCCTCGATTTCTCTCAGGTCGTGTCGGACTGGTGTCCACCGGAATATGAGAATGAGGGGCACTATAATATGTCCTGCGCAGTTGGCTAGTCTCACTGGAGATGGCCACTGTAGGGTACTTCGAAATTGCGGCTAAATATATGTGAAGCAAATAATCGTAATTAAAAAATATATACATTGATAAGAACAGAAATTTGAAATGGAAAGAACTCCGGCTCTAAAACATTTCAGCATCATCATCATTATCGGCCCTCATTGGTCCACTGCTGGACATAGGCCTCGTTCAATGAACGCCAAGACAACCGATCACCTGCTACTCGCATCCATACTCGCCTGGTGAACGATCGATCAACACATCGTTTTCCTCAACGCGGCCTCCACTCCAGAACCTCACTGGCCCAACTGCCATCTGACCTTCTGAGTGTGTGACCAGCCCATTTCCATTTCAGCGAGTTTATTCGATATTATATCGGAAACTTTATTTCTTTTATAACCTCGTTATTATGACATCGTTACGAATTCTATCGGACAAAGAGACACTATGCTGGGTGTTTCTTTTTTTGTCGGACAGAGAAACACCCAACTTAGCTCGTTCAGTAGTCCGCTGAGCTACCGCAAGCTTGCGGACCAGTCCTAAATTTAAAGGTTATGTTTCGGCTACGTAGGACATCACGGGGGGAACGCATTGGTTGAAGACTTCAAGCTCTTGCGGTATAGGCATCGTGAGAATGTGATGAAGCTTTCGGAATGCTGCCTAAAACATTTACAAATAAGTAATTCCATATTCAAATCAAACAGTGCGCGCTCTTCCGAATTCCTGTAACATATTCCTGTCCCAAAGCATCCAGCAACTGGAAAGATGCTATTTACAAAATACACACATTTACAAAGTTCTCGGACAACACCTCAGGTACCATTTTCAACTATTTATTTAGTGGAGTGTACCTAAATTGCAATTTTCATTCAACAATGAATTATATATATTATTAACCTTGAGACTGATACAACAAGTTCAGCACACCTTAGTAACAATATGGCAACCGAATAACCTTGTAAACGTTATTGCAACCGAATAACCTTGTAAACGATATTGCAACTGAATAACCTTGTAAACGATATTGCAACCGAATAACCTTGTAGACGTTATTGTAACGGTATAACTTAGTAACGTTTTTGTAAGTCACAGGAAATTTGCATGATGTATACAATATCATGCTAATGTCCCGACTCTCAGGGGGCGCGTGAAGTATAATAACTTCTCGTTATATCGCAACTATACCGGGCGACCCTCCCGCTGTGTAAGCCCTGTCAACTTACATGGGCACTCGGAGGCTGTCCTTTATGTATTGGTATGCTCTGCGGATTGACCCGTGCAAAATCTATCCAAATAAGATTCATGTTCTCGCGATTGGAAGTATTCTATAGGGTTCCGTACCTTCATATGAATAAACGGAACCCTAATATCCTGTTACCCGTCTGTCTGTACGCCTGTCAAGACCTTATTGTCGGTTATGCGTGGAAGGGTGAACCTGAAATTTACATATAATAGGTACTACTTGATTCTTTTCAGACGCAGAGACGGTTGTGTTATTCTCGAGTGTAACCGACATCGGTGCCAAATTTCCTTCGGTTATGTTCAGTAATTACTGCGTGAAAGAACTACATACATACGTGATATTCGTACAAACTTTCGAATTTTTAATATTAGTAGGGCGAATATAAAGTTTCTCTTTAAAAATGACCGTGGCCTATGGCGCTGTATGGACGTGGCATATGTCCAGCAGTGGACGTTGTCCGGGTGATGATGATGATAATGCTTAAATATAAAGTTGACCTCTTTTTATTCCCAGTCCGCCTTTATTCTCCATGGTAAGCCCTGCAACAAGTTCCGTACTTTATTCTTCATGGTAAACCCTGCAACAAGTTCCGTACTTATATTTAAACCTAACAAGAAAGCGACGCACAGTTGTAACTTTTCCCGAACAAAATCCGCTCCTGGACCTGGTCCTCCGTGTCCGCTACAGCTTCTATGAAGCCCGTTATATTAATTGAAACTGAACTACTCTCACCGCGCCGTGACTGTTTCCTTTTATACGACTTCGCTTCTGTTCGTAGATTGGCTTTATAACTCCACGCGCCACAGTATACACGAGCCAGCGAGTATTGAAGCAGCAGTTCGAATTGAAATTCATTATTACTAACATTTTGAAACTGTAAAGTGACATTCTAGGTTTTTGGTTTGAATATTTGCTAGTCCACACGTCTAATCACGAGTTTTCTTATTTTGTTACCTAATTTGTATTCAATACCGAAAGCCTTATTTGTCACCCTTGTCATTCTTCTGCGATGTTTTATCTAATACATTGCGATTTAACATAGGCAAATGAGTATGTCATTCGGATAGCAAGTCAAATGTCGTGTAATGCTCTTAAACGTGATTAAACATTGGAACACTAATTTCGCATTTGAACCTCCTAGTGTTTTTGGTAGTCTATATAATGGGCAGACGGGCGCAACGCAACAATATGCCACTACCAAAAGCCAAGAAATAACATAGCAACGTAAAATGTTCCCAGCACATGTCGAGCTTCGGTCGAACGTTTTATGACAACAAGTTGTGAGAACTAACAACGTACACAAATGTTCAGTTTTTAATATTTCTTTTTCTGTTACTCGTGGTGTGCAGTCGACAATAAACTAGAGTTATATGCTATAAGTTATGTATATATTTTAAAAAGAGTGATTTTTTTAAGTTATAGTTTACGGTTATATTCAGTTATTGATATTTAAATGCCCCGTCCGGTCGGGAAGACCGTACGTAGTTTTTTTAGAATATGAATGAAGAGTTTGGACACCATGATACATGCTGGCACAACTCGATTTTAACTCTTGGAACACTTGCAAATGTGTTTCTACAGGTAGAAAATTCTCGCGAGCGAAGTCGCTGGTGACACTAAGTTTATGTAGTCTAGAGTCTAGACAACACAGGAAGTAGAGGCATACATAGCCCACATTGGTATTAACCATCTCAGCGGCTTCTATATTTAGAGCTCCCTTGAAAAATCATAAAAAACGATTCAATACGAAGGAGATATTCAAGAGCAGCTGTCACATGTGCAAGTTACAAGCTTAGATAATAAACAGCACGTTTTATAAGACGCACGTATACACGTCACGCATAAGGTCAGCAATGATTTTCTGTGTTTAACGATGAAATTGATCCATCGGTCATTTGGTAGGAGGTCAGCAGCTGCTCTCAATGGCCAGACGGAGCTATGAATTGCACCGCTTCACAGTTTAGCCTTAATGAGTTTCGTGGAGTATTTACATGCCTTGTGCCACTGATCATTTTATCAATAACTTTTAAACAAAAATTAAACCGACGAATACTCCAGACAACAAATTTGTATGATTTATTTTCTTTAACTTAATCTGCACAATTTAGTCTGATTCACATATTTCTAAATCTGTCAACTCAAGATAGTTGCTATAATCTAAATGAATGATCACTATTAGCAAAAAAGCATACGAAAAATCGGAGAAACCGATATCCCTTTAGATGTATTGCCCTCCTTAACCCTTCTCCCCAATGGGCCACCGTCTACTCACAAACCGTATGTACCACAGCGGCATAAACATCTCTTTTGTCATGTTATATTTCCCCGCCGGCTCGTGGTTTCATCTCAATACAATGACGACATATGACAGTAATACGCTAGCGCTGATGGTCGGGGTGGGCTCTTGTTGTAACATAATTGTGCAATATTTTATCGCAGAGGCTAATGCATCAACTATTATTCACGTGTTGTATGGAGGGAGGCGATCTATCAACATTAACAAGGCATTTTATATGGAAACCTTAAGGTAATGGATGGACTCCCATCAACATCAGCCGTTGAATATTGTTACAGTTTATGATGGCAAACGAACAGACTGAGCGACTACCAGCGACCATGTGTATCCGCACAATTATAATGCAAATTGTTGTCCTGCTCCCCTCCTGCCCGATTTGGATCACCGGAATCTAACAAACAGCGCACCACGCAATACTACAGCTCTTCTCACAGTCGGGTATAACGGTTGCAAATAAAATATAAGAGTGTATAAACAACACTACCGAAGTAAAACACTAGTACGGCCCCCTAACTCCGCCCTCCCAGTCTATCGTCGCTGACACTGTTCAGTGTAGTATGCACTGTTCAGTGTAGTATGCACTGTACAGTGTAGTATGCACTGTTCAGTGTAGTATGCACTGTACAGTGTAGTATTCACTGTACAGTGTAGTATGCACTGTACAGTGTAGTATGCACTGTACAGTGTAGTATGCACTGTACAGTGTAGTATGCACTGTACAGTGTAGTATGCACTGTACAGTGTAGTATGCACTGTTCATGTTTGTATGCACTGTACAGTGTAATGTGCACTGTACAGTGTAATGTGCACTGTACAGTGTAGTATGCACTGTACAGTGTAGTATGCACTGTTCAGTGTAGTATGCACTGTACAGTGTAGTATGCACTGTACAGTGTAGTATGTACAAAGTCTCACTTGTCCGTATAATCCGCTAAGAATGCATTCCCCGAGGGAAACGCAGCTCATGTTTCGTTTGTCTAATACAGGAAATGTATTTGTCATACAACATAATTCCGTCATCGGTTCTCTTCTGCGTGAGGACTGAACCTTTTCCCGCCCGGCGCTCTTTACGGAATCAGCTTCACCTTCGTTTTCACCGGACCGATACGATTTAGGGATATTTAAGTAAAGAGCGTGTTTATCTCTGAAAGGCCGGCAACGCATCTGTGAACGCTTGCCATAACGTGCCCTGACTGCTCGTTTGTCTCCTGTGCTATAAAATATCAATAGTATAATTACTGCTACACCATCAAAAATGTGCAATTATGTTATTATATATTTCAATACTTTCAGCACCGATATGGTTAAAGGCACTCCTCGTAGCTGGAAGTCTCTTGTCAATCTACTTTTCTCTCGTAACGTATTACGTAGATGCCTTTTTCTATTGACGCGGGGAAACGCATTCACCAGCCTTCACTGGCCCTAGGTGGGGTTTAGTGGTGTGTGGGTTCGCGGCACATTGTGTCGAACCTATACATAGACCGCGAGTGCACCAGTGCCGCCTTTGGTGAGGTGCCCCGGGACAAATCATCAGAGCACCTCAACGGTTAGTCAGTCTGAGCCTGAGGGAGTGACGCCTCCTCCCCAGCAGGGTTGCCCCGCACCACAGGACAACCCCGCCAACTTTGTTATAGTACAATGGGGTGAAGTTCCTTTTCCCATTCTCGTCCCTGCGCAAATGCGCCTCCTCATGTATCTCTTTAGTCGCCTCTTCTATAGGAGGGGTACTAAGAGCATAACCCTTCGGTTCAATTTGTTTCACCTGAGTTTACCCCAGACTATTGGGCCCCACCGCCTCGACAAGGCTTGAACCATGGTGGGCACTAAGATGTGAACCTTATTCATGCATAATGTAAACTACATATTTAAACGAGTACATACATATTTTTATTGCAAATTTTGAGCTGTCATGTTTTATGTTTTTCAGTTTAATCTTTATATTATTTGTTAACATTTGGTTGCTTCGTTGAACGCGTTGACTTCTGTAACTTAATTACTCCCTGCGAACCAAGGAGGATCTTGAATCAAAGTAATTACGGGTTCGATCCATAAAATATTCCAGTCACATTATTATTAGTTAGATAGCACATTGATATAGAAAGGCTTTAAGCATAACATTATAGGCCCTATCAGATATGAATTATTTTTTTGTGTCCAATGAATCAAAAAAAAAAAGTGGCTAGTGTAGAGTAAAAAGACTAAGGAAAACTACCTGAGCTACGAGTAATATGAGCGAAGTGCGCGGGTAAAGCCGCTGGGCACTGCTTGTAGTAATACATTTTAGTACAATAACGTTCTTGATCTTGGCGTAGTTCAACGTGTACATTACATTCTGAACGTTACAAGAAAAGTGATCGTGTCTCAATGACATTACCGGCGGCAGATGCGCCGCGAGTGAGTCAGGTAGCGCCGCGGCCCAGGCAGTCCGCAGATGCTCGTTCTTAATGGCGAATGAACCCCTAATTAAATGTATATTTCTTAGAGAGATTTCTCGTGGAGGGGACAGACAAGTAATTTAGTCACCTGATCATTAATAGTTACCGAAGGCCGTCGCCCATTTTTTACAGTATGGGGGAGTAATCGAGGAAACGGTGCTATATTACGACTACTGACGCCCGCAAACAGCCGCATAATTACTATGTCGATGCGTCGACTTTTTCTCCTCCTCCCCTCCAATGGACTATCGACTACTCACAAACCGCACGACGAGCGACACCGGTACCATGCGAGCGAGAGGTACCTCCCCGGTTGTGTTGGCCCAATTCTGCTGCAATGCAACGGAACGGAACTGCAAATATCGCAGAGACACTCAAACGTTTGTTCACAAACAGGCTCGCCATTTCTTCATAGATCGCGATGCAAATTATTGTCCAATATTTTTTAAATTACATCATAATACTTTACCTGTATTAAAATGGGATTTGTGAGGATATACGTTTTTTCTTTTCTCTTCGGACCTTAACTTGTGCTGTGGAAGCGAAGAGAAGCCCAATACAGCTTTCATCGGATTGATACGAGTGCTCGCCTGGCGACGAGACTAGGTTTGGGGTCGTAAGAGGGACCGACCCCTCTGTCTCCTGGATATGGGAGAGATGCATCTCGATATAAGAGTGTTCGGAACAGCTAATATGACGATTGTAATCATGGCTAGAGAAACCCAGAAGTCGCTCCTCCCCCGATTCTGACGTCTGGGGCAACTCGCAGGCGGTAGATAAAATAGCCTCGGCGATGACGTGTATTTCGCTCCTGGAGACGATCATGACTGGAGGGCGCCGTAACCTTCACCCTCTGACGTGTGAAAAATCTCGCGCTCGGTAATCTCGGCAAACCTAACCTTTACGGGCTTAGGTTACGTCGCCGAGGTCTATCGCATCAGCAGTGTGAGCAGGTGCATCATAGATAGTCGCGGTCATTCTTCGATTGTATTTATATGAACAGTACCCGCCCGCAGCTAGCCGTAGAGGAACTGTGACGTTAAAAACAAAAGTGCAGATGATTTACACGCGATCGATGATTTTATAAATTTACCCTTGCACTTTTATACTAGGGTCCAAATTGGGATGGCAGAAGGATACAAAAGGGCTATACACGTGCGTCCCACAACCTGCACGTGCAAGACGCGTAACATCTGCCGCAGGGTTCACTGTACCTTGGACCCTTGAGATAGTGATGAGTGTTGGTGAAGTAATGAGTTCATGAGTCATGGGACGGATATCTCATTACTCTCATCATTACCGTTCCGAAAGAGTACGGCTCTGTTGAAATTAATTAAAAGGGTACAACTGAACGTTTAATCACAACTCTGACACTGAGCCACACAAGCGCTGGAGTATGCAAGTGAATACTGCTGATAGTAGGAAAGAAGGCAACGCGTCTGTATAATAATGAAGTAAATTGTGTTTATGGCCATCGGTGGTCTCCAAGAAGTTCCAACTGCTTGTTTGTCCTGTTATATAATCTTCTATGCAACGGAATTGGGCCGGCACGACCGGGGAGGTACTTCTCGTTCACATAATACCGCCGTAAAGTGACACCTTCAGTGTTGCGTTTCGTGCGGTTTGTGAGTAGCCGGTGGCCCATTGGGGGGGCCGAGGAGGACAACGCATCGACATAGTAATCATGTTGATGTTCATGGGCGTCGGTAGTCATAGAAAGGCTCAGATTTTTCGTTTTTTTTTGACAACAAATTCTACAAAAAAAATATTTAAAAAACAAAATTTTTAGTATTTAACAATTAGATTCTAGAATATGTATTTGAATCCATATTGGTAAGGGTGAATTTCATTCATGTCAGTAATAATATACGTAGATACAATAATTCCTAAGTCCGTTTTTATGGCATTTATTTTATTTTTACAAAAGTAATTAAGTACTAATTAATCTCGTTGGACTAAATATTAACATTGTTTATGCTACAAATGTAAAGTGTGACTATTTAGGTAGACAATAATTATGAAAGCGACATCTGATTTCATTCAATATTTTGCGTGTGATGTGCGTACAGAAACTCAGACACTGAAGTACTATACTTAATACTGAGTCTTATGCCCATTTAAACAAAACTGCGAACTTTATTTTAGTTTAGTTAATATAAAATTAACATTTTGAACTTATCAATCAAAACGTCAAATTGTTATAATACGTACCAATATTTTTTTATTAAATGGATCTGACTTGTATAAATATAACATAGTTTAATTTTCTGAAGTAATATGAATCATATATTCATGTAAGAAATGTACCAATTAGTCAAAGAAGTGAATCTTCACAGTAGATACGAGTTTAAAAGTGTGTCTCGACTCTCCAGATACGCAGATGTTTGTGATTGATTACGCAGTTGCCAGCTGTCGAAGTTCTCGGCAAAAAAACGAAGGTTTGTAAAGTTGTGAAAGTAAAAAGTTGCGGAAACCTGCCATTGGATTCTGTGCCCCTAGTACAAGTTTCGCTCAATCGCTTTAAAAGTTCAAAGTATCGATCGTTCTTTATGTGCTTCGTGATTGAAACGGAATAGTCTTCTTAGCTCGTCCTCAGTCCGTTGATACATTAGATATTGGTTTCGTTTTTGTTTGTCCACTTTATCTTCAGACGATATACCATTGTTAAGCAGAATTGTGAAATAATCTTACATTGTGAAATAATCTTACATTGTAAAATTAAGCTGGCATAATATAACGCTAGCTCAAAAACTCCTAAATAAAATCAATACAAAAAATCTTATCAATGGGTCCCGAGCTAGTGAAACCTTGTGGTTTAAACATTTGTAGAGTGGAGCTGGCAACTCAGAATATTATTTCTTGCAGAATTATTAAAGAATTTTCAGTAAACAAGAGAGCACGTGATGAAAGATTCCACCACAATTGAAGTTATAAGTGAAAGCAAGTAAGTATGGGGTATCGATAAGCGCGATATAGTGTTACTGCTACTCACTATTAGACTCCTTGCGTGCGTTTTTTACTTAAGGAGTAAACTCCAAAACACAAGTAACAAATAAGTTTGTCACACGACGCGGGTTTCAAAGATCTAAATATCCGAATCTCATCCAAATTTTGCATATGTGTCGGAAAAAACACGACGGTTTCGTGGGCCGACGCGTAAAATTGTTACTTTGACTCGTAACGAGTTCGTAAGAGCTCTCCGCCGAGCCGTCTCCCTCGATCTGTATTTATTCCTCCGGAGTCATGTCTCAGTTAAGTCTCGACAAGTGTACCGAGAGTATATATAATGTATAACAGAACCGACTGAATGGCCACTATATTGAACATGATTTATCTCAACTAGCTGTGCTCCGCGGTTTTACCGACGCGGAAGCGCCAATATATTATTGTGCAATAAAAATTTTATTGTTATTATCTATGAATGTAATATATGCTTATGTGTGACAAATTTCACCCGCACACGTTCAGTAATTTTTGCGTGAAAGTAATAATAAACATACATACAAACTTTAAACTAAAACGCGTATGAGCGGTATGAAAAGCGTGGCATCCTGGATAAGGTTTTTATACCGCTCACCTTCATTTCCTATTTCATTATAATATGTGGTTCTCACAAAGACCTTCATTATAATATGTGGTTCTCACAAAGACAAAACTCTAGAATTATCCTTTTAGTTTCCATTGGCTTTAAAAGATTTCTTCTACAGCTTTCCGACTTTAAGAATAAATTCTTAAATCATAAGTATCTCGTTTTATGAGCTGTCTTACTATTAATTACAAATGCATATGTCAGAGATTCTCAGCCACTGTGCCGCGGCAGTTTTGTGTGCCGCCAAATTACAAAAGTGTGCCGCCAAATTTTGCAAATATATAATAATGTTAATATTATTAAATTATATAATTTAAAAATAAAAATATTTTTAACATGAATATATATTTAAATCCACAAAAAAATAAATAATTTTATTATTTGCTTTGTAACTCGTTTTTTCTTAGTGCCAAATTATGTTAAAGCGGCGTGCATAGCAATAGCATATGTCTCAAGTCGGCGCACAATTCTGCGTACAAAGCGTGTTGTTTTAGTGACAGTTGGGATTCACAAGGTGTTGCATACTAGTGACTGCTCCTTTTTATTCGTTAAAATTGGTAAATGTATGTCATTCGATTTAATATTAATTTATTTGCATGTAGAGTCAATTTATAAATTTGTAAGCTCATTAACTTTGCAGTATACCTATTTACACGGTACTTGTTTTACACGTTTTCGCTTTTACACGGTTTTCCAAATAAGTTTTGTTTTGTTTTTATCGCACTCTACTAAATGCTAATGCACAGCGCACGTGCTAAAACAAGTGCGCCGTGTACTCATCTCACGGCGAATATCGAGCTTATGTGCTGACTTGCTGCACACGCACACTGTGTCTGTGTTTCTTCGTATAGAATTTAAGTTTTATATACACATTTTTTTCATCATCATTTTCAGAAAGGTTTAATTTTCCATATTCGTAAATTACAAGTGAGTGCATAATTTAAATTATTATAAATTCAAAGTAATATTTGAACCATTTCTTTTTTTTTTTTTTAAATGTTTCGACAATATTATTTTTATTTTATCAGATCCTTCTGAAAATGGATAATGGTTAAAAAGATATATATAGATAATAGTGATAATGATAACGTTAGGGATCAAGTTAATGAGCCAATCCCCGGCACAAGTAAAAATACTTCTTGCTCAAAAAATACGTTGTCCATCGAAAATATAATGATGATTTTTTTGATTTACCTCTACAAAGGAAAATGACATAGTTGTTCCCGAGTGTGTGGTTTTAAATTATCAAATAGTGCTATGGTTCCTAGCAGACTCCAACGTCACTTGGTGACTAATCATCCTTCGCTTTCAACAAAAGATAAAAGATACTTTGATGGGTCTTTATCATTAAAAAGTAAGCAAGTAAAAGTTAAAAAAAAAAACGAATATGTGTGTCTGGATAGGCTTAAGTAGCATCTTACGCAATAGCTAAATTGATTGCTGTTAAATTAAAACCTCACAATTTGGCTGAACAAATTATATTACCTGCTTGTCGCAAAATTGTAAAAACAATGATTGGTGGATCAGCTGATCAATATCAGCTGATGATATTTGCAAAATACCATTTTCAAATTATTCAATCGTACTCCACACAGAAGTAAGATACTTGTCCCGAGGAAAAGTTACATCACGTGTGCTGAAATTAAAAGACGAAATAAAAATATTTTTTTAACAAAATAAAAATTATGAATTTGTTCACTTGTTGGAAGATAAAATATAGTGTAAATAAGCTGGCTTACTTGTCAGACTTTTTTGTTGTTTCTAACAACATCAATTCAAGTATGCAAGGGCCTAATGAAAATATCTTAAACTCAACGGATAAGATGGTGGGATTCAAAAACAAATAACTTTATGGAAAAATAAAGCTCAGGAGGGCAATTTAGAAAAGTTTGAGTCAGTCCCTAAAGACAGTCATAAAACTATTAAATTAACTTTTGTCGATCTTTTGACAACATTAGAGGGGAGAATTATTCATTACTTCCCAAAATTAGATATTAAGAAATTTGACTGGGCTCGTACTCCATTTCTCATGACGAATATTTCTGTATTCGACTTATCTTTTAATGAGGAGAAAGAATTCATTTTGCTTTCCAATAATCGATATTTAATTTTAAAACATTCAGAAGAATCAATTAATTCACTATTGATTAACATCAGATGCGATTATCCAATGATCGCCAAAAAAGCTTCAAACATATTATTACAATTTTTCAAATCTTATTTGTGTGAATTCGTATTTTCAGCATTAGCCAACATTAAAACTAAAAAGATCAAGATTGTTAAATGTAGAACGAGAGTAGCACTATCATTTTTACTACCAAATATAAATTAAATTACCAAAAACCATCAAGCTCAAATTTCGCATTAAAAATACTTTTGTTAGCTTAGCTTGTAATTAATACCTTAATAATATTATTGTAGTATATATTAGTTTATGTCCTATATTTAATTTTTTTGTCATAAACTATTTATACAGTGTGTTGTAGTAAGTAAATAATTTTTATCTTTTTCTTTGTGTGCCGCCAAATTTTGAAATCGTTAAATATTGCCGCAATAAAAAAAAGCTTGAGAATCACTGGCGTATGTCATAGTTATTTTGCCTTGTTATTCTTTCGGGCAACTGCTAAACGGATTTGGATGAAATTAGGCACAAATATGGAATAACGTAAAAACTATTTTTTATCGAGTAAAAAGAATTGTTTCCTTGGGATAGATTGTGAGCGGGTGGAACTGTTAAGCACAGCTAGTTGATAAGCAAAATACAATCGTAAGTGATTGTGTTCACTTGTCGCTCATTAATACGCGCATTAATTAGTACAGTCGGGGCACTAGACGTGACATTTATTTCGATTATTTCTTAAAAACGCACATTCCAAGTTTAGTTTTGCTCATATCATACAAAAATTACTTTCTTCATAGAAGGTGTGTTGCATTCTGTGAAAAAGGTAACTTTTTTTATGAATAACCCAATAGAAATCTATTATTGACAAACTATATATAATGGTTCAGTGACAGCAGGTGCTCCGCTACAAAAGACGTAAGTATAAAGGAGCAGCAGAACCCGGGGGCACGGCGGGACACGGGAGGATGGCACGGTGGGACGCCTGCTAAATGTAGGTGGGGTACACTTTACTTAAGATGTGAAGCTACACCTAAGGGGATCGCGCGTGTTTGAGAGTGACAAACATACAAATGTTTTATGGGATGTTCCCCCCGGTCATGACAGCTCAACGAGCCGCAGCCGCCACGATAATGCAACAGTCGACCATAATCTCACCCGTGCCGTCACCGGGCGTAGTAGTAATCGATGAAGCTGCTTTGGACATTTCCTTAAACAAAAAAAGGATATGGGATCCTTGAGATCGTCTCTGGCAGACTTCTAAGCATGGGCATTGGACCCTTTTGACCACGGCAAGAAACTTCACAATGTTAACATATTAAGAATTACCTCATAACAACAATCAATTACTGTTAAACAGATATATGCAAGCATTAAAAGTATTAATCGTCTGCACCATTAACGGGTTCTGCTGGTATAACTTGTTTCAATTTTACATTTTTTGCCGTCCTTATTTACAATATAAATTGAATTTTCCGAACATGTAGCGACATGCCCTAACAGCTGCGTCATTATTAAGAACGAGTCGGTAAAAAAAGTTATTTCATAGCGCGAGTATTATAGATGGAGCCCTTACAGTAGATACCGGTATTCTTCACTACTTTAGGCAAACGAGGAAATAGAAAAGGACGATCAAAAATAAAAACTAAGGTAAAAATTAAACAAGACATGAAGATGAATATATCTTTCGCCCCATGGGAAGTAACTACCAAGTCTAATAGACTAACTTACCACGTCTAACAGTTACACAAACCTACAGGTATGTTGTGGCATATATATGTGTACCTACATAATGCCTGAGTATAATTTTTTTCCCGTCCCTTTTAGATGTCAAGGGACCAAAGGAATTCGATAAAAATACGTTAAAGGAGTTTTATGAAAGTAAAAAAACCTGATAAAATCGATAACATGGATCTCATCCCTAGAAAAATTCAGCCAATATTTACATACCAGTATTTGCGTCGCGTCACATTTGGACAGGCCAGTATCGAGTCCACGTTATCACGAGCCCGTATCAAGCGCATGTCAAAAAACGTTAAAATGAAACATTTCGTGTTCTAGCCGATAGAACTTGGGATGAAATATTTTTCAATCGCCCCGGCAGTTCCGCATACCGCATAAATCGTTCGTTCAGGCAGATAGCATGGGCGCAATTGTAATAAATAGAACTATTTATACATTGCAAGGGTTTCACATCACGATTTCTCTATCGTTTATTAACTTCTATTGTTTAAGCCAGCAAGATTTCCGCCATTTTGTCGTCGATCCTGTGACTAGGTCCATACAAATTTCGTTAACCCTTTTCCAGCTAAAAATGGTAATCGGTGTACGTGATAGATTTCGAAATCCAGCAAGGAGGATGATAGAAATTTAGTCGGATAAGGTGTATCTAGTAACATTAAAGTATTAACGTATTTGTATGTACTCATTCTAATTTATTTCCAAAATTTACATACATTTATTCAAAAATAGCATATTTTCATTTAGAAACTGTTACTATAGTGTCAATGAG
>JAFELO010000036.1:491934-603767 GCA_017140195.1 Eumaeus atala | reverse complement strand
AAGTGAACTTTAGTAAAGTGAAAGTAACTGATAAGTAGCATTATATTCGATATTCCGAACTCTTTGGTGTTTGATCTCTTTTACGCCTTTTTTATTTTATGTGTTCCTGTTTCTATACCTTGGAGCACTTTTAAGTTTGAGCCGTGGATCGTAGGGTCCAGAATCCAGTTTTGAATTCTACGTATTTAATAGTCCGTATGAGGCAGTAATATATACTTTTATAAAGTCGTTGCCCAATCCTGTGGTCTTATACCACTATGAGATTCAATTATTTAAATTGTAACACAAAAAAATATTTATGAGAAATAATAAATACTCATATAATTATTAGGTTTACCGCCGGTCCGGGATGGATGCGAGTAGCAGGAGTATTTAATGAAGTGTTAACGTGAGTTTCAATCAGAAGCGACAACACATTCAATCAAGTAGACTCATAAAATTGTCATAAGCTTTTCAATCATAGTCTCTACTTCCTTTGGGCTCCCTTTAAAGCGTAGTAGGAATAGTGTAACCTAATGGTGGGTTATTTCGCCGCGAGTCCACACGTGCAGCGCGCGTAAAAAAGCTTTAGTTCCAAAATACAAGTCTGTTGAGGTGTGCTGTGTAATGCAGATGTCTCTGATATCGAGATCGTTTAAGCGCGCCGGTCACGCGACGGCCGACAGCCGAGGGCCGTGCCCTCACATCCGGCAGCCGCCAACATGTTGCATTCATTTGTCAAGTAATATTCAACATACACTTTATCTAAACAATGGAAATTGTAAATAATTTTGGACTGAAATTATACGAGTTTTTTTCCTTCCATAAAACCATACCCGTTTCTGGTTTATTCCTATATAATATAGGGCCGAGGCTATGAAAAATTCATTTTTGAGAGAAAAATTAGTGAAACAGTTACGTCGATAGTAACGTTTTAACGCACAACGCCTTGCGCACGTTTCGCTCCAGAATCATGTTCCGTTGGTAAGGAGTATATTCTGACGCATGTTCGTTCATCACTTTATTTTGGAAATGTGGCTATCATTATAAATGCGAAATGAATATTTGTTTGTTCCGATTTCCTAAACAGACGAACATTTTTTTATAATCTTTGGTACAGAGATCGGTGCAATAACAATAATCTTAAGCTCGTGTCACATTGTTTCCTCACTCCTCCGAAAGGGGTTTACCGATTTTTACCAAATCTTATGTGCATATTCAGTAGGTCGGAATTAACTACTATCTACTTTTCAAACCTCTCAGTGAGAAGGGTTGTTCATCGTTAACATTTTTTAATGTTTAGACGTGACTAGGATAACAGGTTCAATTTATGACGGAACAAGGTCGGACAGCTGGTACATAATAGTAATATCTGTGACTGTACCACCGCACAGTGGCCCAGTCCTCCACTCAGTACACTAAGAACTTGTATCACGGGTACCCACTAGACAAAGGAAATACATTTAAGATTTTTTATAAATTTAAGAAATGATATATATTTAAGATTTTTATTATAGAAATACATATAATACATAGATAAAAATACATGATCACCTTATGTATTATAATGTAGCAGAACCCGCGACCTCTGGCGCAACGCACTCCGCAAACTTCGTAAGTTGCCACTGCGCCACTCAGTCGTAACAAGGTGATCACATCTTCTACTCTTATTTAACGGACTACGGTGAAGTAGTGTCATATTTTTCTATTTCCGAACTTGGGCGTAGGCAGAATTTCAATATATGAATTACCGAATGTACAGAAAAAATGAATGTATGAATGAGTTCTTGAGAAAATATTTTATAGAGTATCACAAGATTTAAAATGCCATCCGAGAGATTTCCCTGTAGGTAATACAGAGAAATCTCGTAAATAAAACTCTACCCTTATTTCCTGTAGCATCGCCGAGCGAGTGCCACGGAGACAGTATCATTGTACGGCTGACCCGCATTTTATGTCCCACGTACTTGTTACGGGGCATAAAGGCCCATTCAGCTTTAGAGAATGCTCCGAGTCAAATGAGTCGACTTCGAGTGGGTCGAGCCCGAGCTGGTGCGGCGAGCGGCGGACGGGGTATTGTTACCATCTGGAAGTGGGTTAGATCATATTATCATTACATATTCTATCAGAGAAATTGGAGCCTTTTAACGATCACTATCAACCTACCTACCTGGACTACTAACACCCAAAGACATCCGCATAGTTGTCACGGAGATGCATTGCCCACCTTACCTACTACAGGCCACCGGTTAATCACAAACAGCACGAAAAACGACTGCATAGTTGCTACTTCACGATGGTATCATGTGAGCGAGTGGTCGTGCCGACCCAATTCAGCTGCAATGCAGCATGGCACTGCCTCTTACAATATAGTGATGCGCTTGTCACTAGTGTTTCCTGTCGCTGATAGGTCCGGGAGACTCCTCTACCGCGGCCAAAGGCTGTCGCAGCAGTTTTTTGTCGGTAGTGAGACATTATCGTGCTCAATCCGTCCGCCCTCCCGACTCACCCAGTGCCGGTTGGACGGTGCTTAAAACATGTTTTCTGTGGTAAAAAAGCAGGTTTGACACTGTTGAAGCTAGATTTTGTCGATAAAATTTATTAATAGCTGTAAAGCGGATTTGTGCTTTTGGAGAGAGCTTTAAGGTCCTTGGTTACGTCACTCGCATTAGCGCGGTAAGAACAGGCCACATTCGATGTTTTTTTGTATTTAAAGTACATTGTCTTAAGGCGATCTGCCTAAGAAGGTTGGGTCATGCAAGTTTCAAAACCTTAATGTAAGTCTGATTTAATAGTCTCAGTGTAATACTGTGTTAAAATGGCAACGTTGTCCATTATGATTTGGCCTAAGTTTTCTTCACAATTGTGAAAACATGACAAACAAAACAGAAGACATTTAATAAGATGTGAACAAGGTAGTGTTTTTGTATTTCTTCATACTCTACTATGTACTGCCGCTCTAGGGTCAATGTTATTCCAAGTTTAGCTCTGAGTCAGATACAAGCATTGACATTTAAATGCCTATATATTTGGAAACTAGTACTAACTTAACCTATATATTTAGAAACTAGTACTAACTAACCTATATATTTAGAAACTAGTTCTAACCTAACCTATATATTTAGAAACTAGTTCTAACCTAACCTATATATTTAGAAACTAGTACTAACTTAACCTATATATTTAGAAGCTAGTACTAACTTAACCTATATATTTAGAAACTAGTTCTAACCTAACCTATATATTTAGAAACTAGTACTAACTTAACCTATATACTTAGAAACTAGTACTAACTTAACCTATATTTAGAAAAGAAATTTAGTAATATTCTTCCTCGAGCTAGCCTCATCCCGCTTTTATTTCAGATGATATCGTGGTCGGCCACCTGATCTAGGAGTCTACACGAGGTCGCCAGCTTTTACACAGACCGACTGCCATCTGACCTCTGTAGAACCAGTAAGGAAACCAGAACCAATCTTGGAGGAGGTCCAATTCAAATACACGAATCCGGGTCTAATCACGATGTTCCTCTTCATCGTGAGAGTACTCAGGTGTACTTAAGTTTGAAAAACATTACGTGGCCGGAATCGAACCTGAACTACCCGAGTGGGAGTCCGTAGCGCTAACCACTAGCCCACTGAGGCTCATTTTAATAAGTGAATACTTGTTGTTAAAACAACAAGTATTGATTAGACTTTTTAAAACAATCATAATTAGTGTTCCGTTCCGTTAAGTATATTTAGGTATGTCCAGTAAGTTGATAAGAAATATCATATATTCACATAACATAATCTTTTTATATAACTTAGCTACACTAGCTATTCTGTACAATAGAACATACTTTCCTACGTAATATCTTACTTTACAAAAAAATACTTGTTGATATAAAATTGTATGCTACATATAGTAAATAGGGCGGTTTTAATGTTCGGTGTCAGTTTCTGTTCATATTGATATGATCCTGTCTATGGGATCTATAATATGTATTGCTCTATAAGTTATTCCTTCCGATGACGGAGGACAAGCACGGCTCGTAATCCGTGGGTCCGTATGCCTACGCAAAAGATCGATCGTTCATCTCGATGAGTCCACTAAAATGTATTAAGTCGTCTCTTCCAAAAAAATATACGTCGCTTGGGAAAACAACATGTCCACCTGTAAATAGCGGCTTCCGCGGCTATAGGCCGACCGCACTGCATGGTCCTTTTCTTTGACACTTCGACAGTGGCCGTATCTTCTATATTCTGTGATGCATGTACTGGTGTTGGAGACGAGTGTACTCACCCGTATATGGCGGCCGCGCCGGCGATGGCCCCGCCGCACTGCGCCGCCACGTACAGGCCCGTGCGCAGCGGAGACACGCGCCGCCGCACGCACAGCGCCACCGACACCGCAGGGTTCACGTGCGCACCTGACGCACACACGACACACATCACACATCTTTATATCAGTTAATATTTAATATTATATGCAAAGAGTTTTATTGTTTGGTTGAACGCGTTGTTCTCAGGAACTATTATTGAGATTTCAAAAATATGTTAAGTTAGGTAGCCTACGCGTAAAGGATGGTTATAGGCCATATATTTTCATGCTACGAAACAGCAATCTAGTCTACAATATACATACAATGCCTTCTAAAATTAGACAATTTAACAATTACAAGTGCATCAACCTGGCGCATGTCTCAGTACACTCATCGGCTACATCGGTTTTACTTCACATAACATCTCTCGTCTCAGCTGGTTTTTGTAGTCAGTATATTGGTCACAAGCTTTAAAAGTTTCACGTTGATGGTTTTATAAAACTACACAATTCGTTTTATAAAAGCACTTTCCGTTATTGCAAATGATATTTATTTATTTTAATTCAGTAATTGTTTACAAAGAAAATCATATCTCCAGAAATGCCAAAACATTTAGCGATATCTGCTATATTTGATATTTGTCAGTTCCACCCTAACTATGTTCATGTAAATATGACGAATCTGGTGATAATAAGTGATCAAGGATATGTAGGCATAGTGAATGTTACTTTTTGCTCCAGCAGATAGAGGTTTAAGTTTTTTCGATTTTGTTTGTATTTATTTGGCGTACTTTATCCCCTATTTCTAATCAGCTTGATGAATTTTAGTGAGAGATACGTCACTATATACAGCCCCTGGTCTCAATACTATGTTATACGTTAAATGAGCTCAGTGTATTTGTTTAGAAATGACCGTAGACAAGTATTTCACAATCAACAATTATAAAAAATATCGATCTATCTGGGGTTTTTCAATTAGATATTACTAAGACACACAAGTCTTCTTTAGTGCTAAAGTACTAAAGGAAACTGCTTACTAAAGGATTCTTAAGTCCTGGGATATTTGCTAGCTATAACCTCGCATAGCCTGGTCCGAACTTTGTACGTGTAGGGGGTTTGGAATACAGCTTTTCACAGTTCACATTATAGAGTTGGAAGCAGATCTTCTACACAGCAGGTAATGATTACGGGGCCGTGAAATTGGTCGTCATGCTTGGACTGACAAACGATCTACAGATGATTATAGGCCTTCTCCAGTGAAAAAATAGGGTTAGTTTTGAAATACATCCAGTTGAAACATATGGAAAGAATGATAAGTTCAGTTTTTCACTGTACTTAACTTTCGATTATCCGACGTTATGTCGGATATCTTGGATCTATCCATTCTGGAAGTTTCTCTTGCAGAATTCATTTTATTTGTATTCTGTAGTAGCCTTGTACCTACTCTAAGTAAGGCAAATATAATCTGTAACAAGATTACCATATATAAAGGTTTCAAACGTATTTTATTTATGCTCTTGTCTTCTGTTCTCGTGTGCGTCGTACACACTGAGTTTAAGTATAACAAAGTTCTATTTACAGACCGTTTGTAATGGTAGAGCGATCGATATTTTACTGGCGACGAACTTTTCATTACCTTATTAGTGTTGTATCTACTGGCGCGGCGTCGACGTTGCGCTCCCAACTCGTAACTCTCCGCTAACATTACAAAGAAGTACCTATTTGTATGTTTTTTGAAAATTTTACTAATGACTCTTGACTTCCACTATCACTAAGTAGAGCCACGCTACGGTATAGCGTATACACAGGCACACCTGGGAGCGCGTTTACGTAACCTTTCTTTTTTGTTGTCGCGGACAAATGCTTTTACGCGCCATCACCGATCCAAATCCGCCCACTGAATGAGCCATAAGCCCTGCAAATCAATCCACTAAGGAACCAATATCGCCTCTACAGAAGGGTTGCCCCGTACCACAGGACAATCTCACCAACTTTGGGATAGTCCAATGGGGTGAGGTTCCCATACTCGCCCCCTTGTCCTGCGCGCAAAAACGCCGCCTCCTTTTGCTCTTTAGTACCCTCTTCTTATAAGATGGGGTACAAAGAGCAGCCCCCTCGGTTCAATTGACTTCACTCAAAGTGTCTGGGTCCACCCCAGGCTACTCAGTCCTACCTAATAAAACACCACCACGACAACCAAGACAAAGAAGATAGGAAACATTTTATTTTTGTTGACGCGGGGTAACGCATTTACGCCTTCACCGGCCCTGGGTCGTGTCCAGTGGCGTCGGCACATTATAGTGCTGAATACCCACAAAAACCAACGCGAGTGCCATCCGTAATCCAAATTACAACTAATTATCGCATTATCGCACACGTTTCGAATTTCACCCAATTAACTAGTCTGAACTGAACTAAATAAAGTGGGTAGATTTGATTTATAGAATTGAATGAACCTGTGTTAGGCCGAGCACTTGTCAATCGCTAGTTTATCGAACAGACTTTCATCTACAGCAGTCCCAGTTAAAAAAAATCGACAGATCACAAACGTAGAAACAGGTAGTTTGGTTTATTTCAGTTACTTTCACAGCATTATGTCACATGGGATTCTATTGTGGGGTAATGCTGCTGATATTGATTCAAGTTTTGTTCCATAGGAAAGGGCTGTTCGTACAATTTATAACATGAGTCCAATGGAGTCGCTTAAGAATAAATTTGAAACTGCATATATATATTGAAAATCTTATGTATGTCCATAAAAATATTGAAAAATTTAAGAAGAAATGTGATCTACATAATATCAATACATAAAAAACAATAAACTCGCTGTGCCCACCTCAAGGCTCCATAAAACTAATCATTCATTCACGGGTAATTGTATACGTTTTTATAATAAAATTCCCAGTAGTATAACAGATTGGTCGATTAATAAATTCAAAGATGTTAATGAATATAATGTTAATGAAGAAACTCATATCAAAATCCTATTATAATGTAAAGGATTTTATAAATGACAAAAATGTAATGGAATGAATTGCTCTAAGTTAAAGCACCTGAAGAAACGATCACAACCAGAAGAAACATAAATACCCGGAAGAGTTTATTGCGGGAATCTTATCTTCTCTGACATGGGCGCGTTGCGGACCCCCAATTTAAACTTAGCGGCTAATACAAGCATAAGTAATCATAATACAGCTCCAATATGTGAAAATAAAAATAAACGATAAACCCGTGTAGTAATTTTCATCAATTTGTTTACTACAATAGAAACAGTTAATTTACATCACTTATACATGTTAAACTCGTACTGACCAAATACAACGTCCCACCGATTCATTAAATTAAATTTATATTGCCAAAAACCTTTAACAAATCACAAAGTAAGAAAGCCTTTCGCGTGTTCGAGGCTACAGGTGGTAAGTGCTACGGTGATTAAAATAAGCACATGTGCTGTGCCGTTAACCCGCTGACATATCATAAACAACGTGTAGACATACATAATCGAATCAGCGCCAGCTTTTCAGGACGAAATCAGTGTAACTTGACGAATTTCACAAGCGCACACGTATTATCCTCCTGCCCCGGTGAGACGATAACCCGCCACGTCTGGGAGAGCGCATCCGTACTCATACTCATTATTACATACTCCTGATAGGCAATTGAAAATGCTTGCGACTAGGCCAAAAGTCAAACTCAGTTTAAAACAGAAAGACAGACGGACAACACAGTGAACCTAAAAGGGTTACGTTTTTTTTTTAGATATAAATAAGTATCTCTAAATGTAATTAATTATTGTTTTTAATACTTTTTTAAACGGATGAAAGTAAACACATGATTGCGGTTGGATAGATAGGATTTAGGATACTGACGACCCGCAAGTGTCCCGACTCCCAGCTGCTTGTCTCCCTTCACGTCAATGTCTACCGTGCCAACATCTCGACGATATTAGTACATACCCGGTCCGTATATTCAAAAATTTCATTAACGGGCAAAAATGAGAATAAGCGAAAGCAACTCAAATGAGCACATAAATTGTAATCAATTTTTTGAAATTCTCCAAGTGTCTAACAATGTTCAAGAAAGATTCACCAAAAGGTGACAGATCCTGTCGACATCATCAACATTATCAGCGGCCTGTACATCCGTACAATGCTGATTGGTCTGAATGGTCTCTTCAAAAGCCAACAGTCAGACATGACAATTCATTCAGACACAATTGACTTGTGACACTAAGCGTTATGCTTACCAATCACCTGCAAGTTATTTGTTATTTCCTAATACACTTAAAATACAGGTGTTTCCTAAAGTGTGTAACACCTGTATCAAACGAAGGTGCATTTATCTTAAAACTTAGTAAGATAATTTGTGATTTGTAGTAATTTTTTAAAGAATTTATCTAATACTTTTATTTTATACTTTGCCTTATGTGTGCTGTCCTTGTTTTATGGCATAATTCCTATCTATAGCTAATCTAATATTATTAAGAGGAAACATTTGATTGTTTGTTTGTTTTGCTTTGAATAAGCTCTGAAACTACTTGCCTTATTCGAGAACTTCTTTTACCACTGGAATCCTACATTATTTTTGATATAACATTTTGATCATTATGAAACTTCGATAATGTAACCAAAATTGTGAAAAAAAATCTAAGAAAATCAATAAACTCCAATACGGCCGCATTATTACGGGACTTTCCAGATTCAAGGTTCAAGGTTCAGGATGGAATAACTGACAAGGCATATAAGAGAAGAAGCATGTGGAGATCGAGGTGCATCATAAGGTGCGTAGTCGCTACAATACTGTGGTAAAGCCCGCGAGGTTTTAGAGGGTACACAGTTCATCCACGGATCCCACACACCTACCGGATCGAATTAACGCATTGCTCCGCGAAATAAGATAAAGGGTACACCTAACTACTAATTGTCTAAATTACCTGTTAAACTAAAACCTAATAATAATCATCATTGGTTTTTCAAATTTAGTGCCCCTTAGGTGACCCTACAGCCTGCCAAAAAGGGCTTACGAAAGTGCTGGAGTTATATTAAAAGGTTAAGCCTTTTACATTGCTACGGGTAAGTGGGTCACTGCAGGCGACGCCGGGGAATACGGATAGTTGTTGACAAAGGGCGAGTGAATATGTGACGTGTCATGGGAGCGCACGGGAACATTTATGACAGGCTAATGCCATTTCGACCCACTATTACGAGGGTCAAGGTGTAATGCCGCAGAACACGTGTAACACTATATTTAGACTTCGTTAGCAGGTTCATGTCGGAGCGTAAGCCAATTACTAATAAGAGCTAAATAATTAAGAAAGGATAGTGCCATGCTGCTTTGCAGTTGAAAAGGGCAGGACCGAGAAGGTACCGCTTGCTCACATGATACCACCGCAAATAGTCATGAAAAGGCTCTAAATTCTCGTTTGTCACATAAGAATTTCGGATCCGGAAATGTCTATGGAAATATGATTTACAAAAAGCCGGTGCAAATTCTGGTAGAGTCCGGAATAAATACCGAAAAAATATTCAGCCAAACTGAAAATACTACCTGGACGTAGATACTAGAAACTGTAGCGACTTTTGGAAGCTAGCCCCGTCTGTACTAAGCTAGCCCGGTCTGTACTAAGCTAGCCCGGTCTGTACTAAGCTAGCCCCGTCTGTACTAAGTAATTTACGTACGCAGAATTCTCAGAAATAATTGATAGGGGCTGCAGATCAGGGAATAAAATAATGTTACAATTTTCTATCTATGATAAAGTCTTTATGGCAGATACTAAAAAAAATATAGCCATTTTTATTGGAACCACACAGTTACGCAGGTATACAGCGCGTTCAAATCTGTTCTCGGCATCGGTCACGACCAGGGTAGCCATTTGTCTACTACTACTATATAAACTCGTAATTTTGTGTACGTTTGTCACTGTTGCACTTAAAATCTACCTACATATAATATGCATAATAGATATTTTTGAAATACGGCACAGATATAGCCCAAAAAGGATGTATTAATTATAATAAATTTTACACGAGTCAAAGCTTCCGAACATAGCTTAGTGTACCTTTAAAGCGGGACAAGTTTACCTGTACTAGTAAAAACCACTCATATTATTATGTAATCATCATAATTTATCTATAGATAAAAGTAATAACTTTGAAATGAAAATAATGATTTTTTGAAAGCCAAATTGCCCAAATTAGTTCCTATCTGAGGCATGTCGCATTACACTCGGCTCCGTCTGCTACGCCAACGCATTGCCAGTAAATGCTAAGTTATAGGTAGTGCATGTAAGCGAAATAAAATCTTTCTTGTATTATTGTTCATACTTTACTAATATTATAAATGCGAAAGTATGTATGGATGTTTGTTACTCATATACGCCAAAAATTCTCTACTGATTTTAACGACACTTGGCGCTGTTGTAGCTTTTATAACATAAGCCATAGAAAAGTAACGTTCACACATGGTTTTGTAAGAAATCCACGTGGACGAAGTCACGGGTAACAGCTAGTTTATAATAAATTGTGAATAAGTCTAAGTCTCTATACTCCCGAAAATATCAGTCCTGATAGATGTATAGAAATGGTAACCCTACTCGTAACTTGCAGCTGGCTTCGCCTGTACGTTTGACAATGGCCCAATAAAAAGTGTTATTGTCGATTTATGCCTGTGTCGTTCCGGGCTCCTCTATCTAAGCTCTCTTTAGAACATCAATGAGAGTACAATGGATACCAACTGCAGAATAAGGAATAAAGAATGCTAAATACATACTTCGGAACAAAATCTGAACAATTAAGCATTTCTTTTGATTCATTTATCATCATGAACCTTGTAGCCGCTCAAACTTGATTACATTTAAAAAGATAAACAAGAATAGAAATCATGAAATTATTACGATAACTTGAATTACAAATTGTTACAATTACAATACATTATCATAATCATACACAAATACACGTTTTGTATATGTTTAATATTTTATCGGCCATTTATTGAATTGGCTAAGATTTACGTCATAACTATACGACACAAAATCGGGTTATATTATTATTCTGCTAATGACGAACAAGTATCGAAATCAGTTTACGTAACACGTCCGTATTTACCTGATATGTGTGCAAAGCATAACGTCAACGTAGCGATGGCACAACCGGAAGCGAGCGCCGTAGAGAGCAGCACTGCGGAGGCAGAGGCTCCTACCCCGGCTCCGCCTGCTGCCCCGCACACAATGAAAACATAAAGGAACGACGCTGCACACTCCGCTACCACCGCCTTCCACAACGATAAAGTCCTCACTTCCAACCTCGCTGGCATCTTACCAGCCAGCACCGTATCACTAGAACTCTCTTTACGTAAACAATCTAATTTTTCAAACAATGTAATGATGTGCTGTTCTAAACTATCATCGGGAATGTTAAACGTTTGCTCGGCCATTTTATTAAAAAGGAAATTATTCAAAAAAAGAACATTCCTTGTCGTTTTCGCGCGCTAAGCCTACGGACGCCCACGCGGTATAGTGCGCCCCGGCGAGTGATGGCGATCGTGAATGAAACGCGACTGAATGAACCGGTTACCGGCAGCCGGGCTCGCCAGTCTCGCACATGTCCCGCCGCCACTTGTTACGCCCCCGCAGGCCCTGTACAGTGCATGGTCCACTCGGGGGGATGGGGGTGTATCACAACTTGACGCAATATAAAACACAATACATTCTAATTGCATACAACCATTTTAGAATGTAGACTAAGTATACTTTTATAGAAAATGAATAGCTTCGCCATGTGTATGAACTATACAAAAATTCAATATATATTCAACCCCGTCAGGGATAACATTCTTTAAAATCCTTTGTTCCCGCAAGTGTAGTCTAAAATTCTGCCTGTGTGCCTAATTCAGCGGCGTCATGCAGTCCAATAGTTTCGGTTGTGCGCTCATTCGTTAGCCAGTGACTTAATGAGTCAGGACCTTCTTTTTATTTAGTTTTGCGAGGGAGGGAGTCACGATATCCAGCAACAATCGGGTATTCGTCTATTTGACCAATACTTAGTGCCCGGTTACATTCCATATACTTTGGACGGAGGTCCAAATATACGACCGATTTTTGGGTTTATTCGTAATTCGAAAATGTAAATGAAGTAAGAACACATTTTTATTTCTTACATTAATGCACCAAATTTGTATATATAATACACTTAAATTAAATCATAGAGTTACAATTGAAAATAAATAAAACATAACTTTTAAATTTGGCATGTCATTTTTATATTTTTCCATTGTTTTATTATTTTCGCGCCAACATAACATTGTCAAATATTCTGTAATGTGTGGGATGACTGCGGGATGATAAAGAAAATTGAGTCCTGTGATCGTTTATGTTATGTTTTATTTATTTTCAATTGTAACTCTATGATTTAATTTAAGTGTATTATATATACGAATTTGGTGCATTAATGTAAGAAATAAAAATGTGTTCTTACTTCATTTATATTTTCGAATTACGAATAAACCCAAAAATCGGTCGTATATTTGGACCTCCGTCCAAAGTATATGGAATGTAACCGGACACTAAATAAATCTGAAGCCAAATACAATTTTTAAATGTCCATATATATACGCTTGGTATTCTTAAAAAGTTTACGTACTTACCGAGCCCGGTTAAGTACGTAAACTTTTTTGATCATTGACACAAAAGACAAGATCATTGTATCTATCAATAGCCATTGATAGATACAATGATCTTGTCTTTAAATCAATTCAAAGAATCAACCAATTGTTCGTACGAAAAAGTCCGAAAAAAAAAAAAAGATTTTATCTCTGTAGATAAAGGTAGCACCTAGTACCATGTCGCGTTTTTTAAGGATGACTTTAGTAGTAGGTCCTTGCAGCATATAAGAAAAGCACAAATTATTAATTAACGGACAGTTTGTAAAAGGTGACAGAAAAAATGTTATTTACGGATGAGACATTTTCTACAATTGAGCAGTATTTTAACAAACAAAATTAGCGTAATAGTGCTCAAAACTTTGAAAGTTTCTCTATTCTCAAGCTCGGAGCTGGAGAATAGCCGTCATCTACTTAGACCCATCCTTTATCAGTTGGATTTTGATTTGTAGTCAGTTTTATAAGTAGCTTTAAACGTCATGATAATTGGGAGAAGAATTTTCTCATAGAAAGAGTACGTGCTTCCATTGATAACTGACCAAAAGCATGCATCGCTGCCAATGGAGAGATTGGAATAAACTTTATATATTTTTAATTGTTTTATGTTAATGTATTGAACGCAGGCAACGTTTTTTTAATTAAGTTTTAATTTCATTTACTTTTCCTACGTTCAACAGAGGACGGTTATAGACTGATTTCATTCATTTTTTTTTCGGAGGAACCTACTACTGGTTGGCGGCGCTTGTCCAGCCTTAACAGTTCGACTGACTAGCTAAGACTTTTGTGTCTTCAGGTTTAAACCATCATTCATATTAACGTATTATGCTACCACACTGTATTGATACTTTTGTTTGAAGAAATTTTTTTTGTAACAATATTTATGGCAAGGCGAAGTAAGTAATGCCGTATTTTGATTGGAAACTTAAAGAAATATAAAAAAAACGGCAAAGTGCCAGTCGAAAACGTACACGAGAGGCACAAGCTACGAGCACTTGAACTAATATTCTAACTATATAAATGAAGAAAATCTTGACAGACTTTCAGACGGACAACAAAGTGATCCCATAAGGATTCCGACTTTTTTTCTTTGGAGGGCAGGATGGAACCCTAAAAAATATTAGTATTCACAGTTCACACTAAAACCAAGAGCATTTTGCAATGCCTACATGCTTGACAGTTTCTTTAGGAAATTGTCTTCCGCTGAACCCGATCTTCGACCTTTTCCAAGATTTATTCTGGAAACTTCGTCCACTTCAGCTATTGTGTAGTAAATCTAAGCAAGCTTGCTCCACCTTCCCGTCTCCAGCCCCACAACTATCCGCTTTATACATAGCCAATTTAAGACTATTACCAATAAGGCTACAGTTTAATAACTAAATTAGTATCATTTCACACTATATACACGCTATGGCTGCTACTATACTTCTCGCTGGTTTCTTGTGAGCGAAATTGTGAATTCCGCAATGATCTCAATTGCGAAAACGTAACCTAGACTTTCTGACAAGAATATTTTTTTGAGTGACATGTAGATGCAACGTTCGTAAAGCTCTTGTCACGCTCTCACCAGCCTACTCCGCTAGTCAAGCGTGTGTAAAGAAGTTTTATTTAAAAAAAGACTTGTAGAAAAGCTGGTGAGTGTGTAACCACAGCGTAACGGAGTGTATGATTAGACGAGACGAACAAAAGAGAGAGATATAAGTTAGTGAACATGGAAAGAATGCGACTTACGTTGGCATATTGCTGTATTACGTTGGCATGTTATGTACAGACAAGAGAGAGAAATGCGACACGTTTTCTTTCTTTCTTTTGATGGACCTACGCCATACATTCGCATAACAGTTATGCAAATGCGTTGCCCCTCGAAAGGGCCACCGACAACTCACAAACCGCAAGAAACGATACGATCGTATATTTGCATAGGTTATGAGATAAATAAGGTAGAAACATTGAGTTTTGGTGTTCAAATGTGTGCTATAGGTTTAGCTTACTAGATGATAATTTCAGCACTGTCAACCTATCCAGAGGTCCTCAAAAGATGCGGTTTTCTCCCATGTACAAAGGGATACATGAGGAAGGTTTCTGTGTATAATTTGACTGTTATTCACGTGCGAAATCGGGGTAGATAGTTAGTATATTATAAAATAAAGTCCCCAAAATCTCTCTGTCTGTAAAAGATTGATTTTTCTCAAAATTCGTTCAGTAGAACGAAATTTTATACAGTTTTCATCAATGGTTAAATGGACTCCCGAGGAAGGTTTCAGCCGTTAGTCGCGGGCGGGGCCGGTGACGAATGCGAGTATAATTATAAATAGTAATTCACAGCACAATCATTAATCAGCTTTAAGATGGACCGTCATTATCAAATTAAATCGTAGGAAAATTAGATAAATATATTATGTAAAAATTGTACTGTGTATCACTATTTGCTTATAGTTTTGCTTATAAGTAATTGTTATTACAAATTCATTCGTATCTGAAACCAACAGAGTCATCTATTGGTGTAAAGCAGAATTATTATCATCAACATAGCAACATTTTGATTACTAAACTAAAAGCTTGATATTTATTGAGCGCTATATTGGAGATATTATATATGTTTTGTATTATTTTAGAATTTAGAAATTTGTAGCTTATTACATTCAATCTATAAAGACAAAAAAAAAAATTAAGTATCATACTCCAATAACGTCAGGACGAAAATACTTCTGTTTTTTTTAATACTTCATTTAAGAATTTAGTTTAAGCTAAACTAAGCTATTACAATACAGAAAATAACGGCAGAAATAATTAATAAATAATGACACAATAATAATATTATTATTATTATTTACTCACTTAATGTTCAAAACATTTAGGGGTAAATGGAGTAATTTTTTTTCTTACGCTGGTAACTCTAATTGTAATGGTGGTGTTCGTATGTCTTACTGGATATTGACTGTCTACTTCTATTTTTATTTGTATTTTGCAGTAATTAAGTAGTTTTAATCCTATTACTTTTTATATGGGCTGCGGCCATATCATGCTTTCTTATGTCGGGATTAGCTAAAACGTCCGTTGTGCACGAGGAGGGTGGCAATCAGTGTAGAAAACGTTGTCATACAAATATAAGCAACGATCAGTGTAAAAGACTAAAATTTGACGATATGAGTGCAAGTGAAAAAAAATCTAACTTCTCAATGTTATCCCCTAACACAAATGGTACTTTAAAAATGACGTCGTCATCTATGAATAAACCAGGGACGACGACAAAGAAACTTGTAATAAAAAACTTCAAAAGTGTGTTTACGGTTCAATTGGAATAATTTATTATTATAACCTTACACTGACATTTAATCACGACTTTATCTTATTTCTTACAGGTAAACCTAATCTTCCAGAAAATTATCAGGAGACGACATGGAGCAAATTACGAGAAGCTGTTATAGCAATACAAACTTCAAAAGCTATAGCTTACTCCCTAGAAGAATTATACCAAGCAGTTGAAAATATGTGTAGCCATAAGGTACTTTTATTAATCTCAATATATTCTTATTCATTCCAATTTGACTAGTATATTTTTAATGTTAATGATTTATTGCTATTTATTAAAACAATATTTTGAACACTTGTCTAATATGCAGTCGCCTATACCGCTGAGCTTGCTTTGCGTTATAGGCGACGTGAGAATGTGACGGAGCTTCCGGAATGCCCAACCCAACTGAAACCTTCTATTGGCTTCCTACTCAATGTTATATCTGCCAAATTGCAATAGTTGCCCTAGGTGTTCATATACGACTTTGAGAATAGCAAAATCGATATTGACCAATCGAGTGAGGAACTCTCCCGACGTGTTGGCCTTAGGATGAACTTGGACAAGTAGTGATAAGTGATTAATAAATATAACAAAAAGTTTGGTCTTTTACCAGTTATGTCTTAACACACACGGTCAAAAGTATAAACACATTTTGTTATCAAATTGTGTGTGAACCTATTTAATCCAAAGTATACATTAGTACTTGGCAAGGTATGGGATATTTATGTTGCCATTCTGCAGTATGATGCTCAATGAAAAATGTGTCTACTTATATGGACAAATCATACACAACACTAATTATCGAGGGTGATAAGAAGTAATATCCCATACTCTAATCTTATATATTAGCAATAACAAAAACAATAGTCACTAAATATACATAAACTTTTGAATTCATTGATAAGCTCTGTACTTGTACATAAGGCCATACGCAAAAGATGAAAGCAAGTAACACTGCTTATTAACACTTGTGAAATTAAAAGAAAAGGACCATTTAAAGTGTTCAGATGATGATATAATTTCACTTTTCGGTAGATTCTAGTTTTACTGTTTTATGGCATATTCTTCTTTCAAATTTTTCAGATGGCTTCACAGCTATATGTTAGTCTAACGAATTTAGTAGAAGCACATGTGAAAGCTAATATAGAACAGTTTTTATCGGAAAGTATGGATCGTCAGGTATTCCTTAAGCGTATGGATGATTGCTGGAGAGCACACTGTAGACAAATGATTATGATACGGAGTATTTTCCTTTATCTTGATCGAACATATGTATTACAAAACCCCAATATCCATTCCATTTGGTATGTACCTTTTTGAATTTTTTTTTATTTGATATATAAAATTACAAATTTATCTACTTTACAAGTGACTGTTAAAATTGAAAAACTAACTATAAAACTTGTATTATGATTTTTTTCCTTTTTCTAAGTGTAATGTATATAGTTTTTTTATGTTTGTCAAATTATACAATAATAGTACATACATAGCTATGGCAAGTATTAGGAAGTGCATGTACAACCTTTTGATATTCTGATGGTTAAATAAAATACATTTTGGTTTTAGTTATTGACCTTCCAAGCAAAAACTTGGTAAAGTGCTATTATAGATTTTATGCTGTTATGTCCAATTTGTCATCTGTGCACTGGAATACACCTCAACAATTTTATTCAGATTTTTCCTAATGATATTTACAGAAATATGTTGACTCACATTGTTATTGTTGGGAATTTTGAAACAAAAATATTTCCTCAAAAAAACCTGTTAAAAATGTATACGAAAGAAAAATAATTATATTTTGATTTTGGTAAGAGGCGTTTACTGAGTTATTGATGTAAATATTTTTAGCAGAGTTTTTCCTGAAATAACTTAAATATATGTCTCCCGTTATAGACACTATGTTATTTAATAGTCATCAGTAATACACATAGCAACGCAGATTTATTTCACCCAAGTATTGAAAAGAAAAAACAATCTAGTCACAATGAAAGAAGAAAAATAAGTAGCTTAGAAAATATAGAATAAATGTTGAAGCCAGATGATATCTCAGAAATTAATCAAAATTAAACATTGACCAGTGTTTCCCAGCTCAATATTTCAAATGATTATTCGAATGCTATGGAATTTATATGAGATAATGGGGATTGTCCTATCTTTTTAAGAGAAATAAATAGAGAAGAAGGAAGGAATGGAACTCTAAAACTAGCGGAACAGTCAGATAATAATAATGACAGAATTTTGGCTGGTAGAGCTGTAATCCTTTGCTCATATATTGAGGCAGTAGAGAGTGACTACGAAGATAGAGTTGAGGTTGTATATAATACGGATAAAATAGATGATAATCGTAATGAATCATGTCTAGAAAATCTAACCTAACAAGAATTGACTGGAAAACGCAAACAAGTGAGTGGCATAATAAGAAAAATAAAAATCGATTCTCAAAAATTCGTGTAAAGCTTACGAAGAGTGCAATTCAAAACAAAAATATCCTGAAAAAGCTATAGGTGCAACATGTACGTGTAAGAAGGGTTGTAGCCAAAAAGTCAGTCTGCAGCGAGGCGAGCTGTTTTAGACAAACTTTACAGTCTGGCTGATCGAGACAATCACTAAACGAATGACGTTAGACCGAAAGAACAACCGCACACAATGTACAATTTGTTTACTTATTCAAACAAGGAGAAGAGAGACTTCAAAACGAGAATTTCTTTCAGAAAAATTTAATATTTCAAAAATATATCACATTTATACGAAGGTAATTTGAAAATTACTTGGCCTAACACAGATTCTTTCAATTCTTAAAGTCAAATCTTTCATTATTTAGTTCGGTTCAGACTAGTTAATAGTGTAAAGTTTGAAACGTGTGCGCTAATTAGTTGTATATTTTATAATTTTTTTAACAAAGCAATCGGACATAGTTTCTGCAAATGGAGCAAATCGAGCTGCGTGCCTTCATTAAGTACTTTAGCGTGATTCTGCTCTATCATATTCATTCATCAAAAATTGGATAGCGCAATTTAATCGTGGTAGATTGAGTTTTAAAGGTGAACTGCTCTGGAAGGCCTTCGACGTCCACTATAAAGAAAATATTAGAAAAGTACTTGATTTAATTATGGGAGGCCGCAGATTAAAAATGAGAGAGAGAGCCGAGAGTTTCGAATTCATTCAAAAGGCACTTGGGAAGTGAAAGATTTTCGACAAACGACGAGGTCAAAACTCAACTAGACGCATATTTTCACTCTAAGGAAGAGTCTTTTTTTTTTCAACGGTCTAAATGCTTTAAATGGGAGAAAGCAAAAGTGCGTCAAACTTGATGGTGATTATGTAGAAAAACAAAAATATAACTGATTTAGTATGTGTGCATTTTCAATACTCGCCAAGCTTTACATACAGACCTTTTAGCTTTGTGTAAAGTTGGAGCTATTCCTCACAGTTACCATGCTTTTTACTAACCCTTATCCTGTTCTGAGGCCAGAAACGAGAATATTTCAGTAAAATAATAATAATTAGAAATGCATTGCCATAATTTACTCTGTTATTTAATAAATATTACATTAATCCTCAAATTATTTGTTTTTTCTTTAATATATATATATTTTTATACAACATTTAAATACTTCAAAAAGTCAGTACTGAGTGGTAACATTCTAAATTTTCTCACATTAACAATTAATCAGTACCATTTCTAACATAAATTTATATTACCACAAAAATTGTAAAAGCATATTATGTGTCATCCTCAAGTCATAGAATAACGTTATAGGAAGACCATAATATTATGCTACGAAATATTTTATTGCATAAATTTACTGCAATAACCCCGTACGTACGGGACCTGTAATATTATTCCATACACATGTAGAAATCTAGGTAATATTTGTTTTCATTAATTATTAGGTATTAAATAAAAGTAATTTTATGTTAATGGCGTAGTGACATTTCACAAAAAATTAGCTTTTATTTGATACACAATTCAACTGTCCCACTCAATAATTAGATATAAAGGTAAAATCGGTACATCTTTTGTCCCGCGTGTCGTTATATACTACTACGGGTCCAACATAGCATTGGTATTTGAGTGTAGATAACATGCAATATGTTTTGTTTCAAAATCTGCCTACCCTTATTGTGTCTGCCTATAGATGTTCAACAAAAGGTCTAGGAAAGTCCGCCAAAGTTATTTGCACTTAAAACATTTGGCTTTATCTTATGTTCATGTCAATTTAAACTCGAGATGATATTACCTGTTTTTCTTTATAAACATTTCTGCAGGGAAGACGGGTGTTGGGATAGTGAGAGGGGAGGCTCTTATCTCCTCGCTCACCTTCAGATAGTCAAAACCTGTTCAGACACAGTCTAATGCAACCCTATAATTAGTTATTCACTACTGTCCATGGTATATTGTTTACAAGCCCATTATAATGCAAACTAGTTGTTAAAATTTAATATGTGCATATTGATGAAAAAAGATAGCCTTACACAAGAAAAGACTTACTCAAACTTTGTATTATGTTTACAGGGACATGGGTCTTGACCTATTCCGTCATCATATAGCAATGAATACTTTAATACAGACTCGGACTGTAGATGGCTTATTGTTGCTAATTGAAAGAGAGAGAGGTGGTGATGCTGTCAACATATCCTTGCTGAAAAGTCTCTTACGGATGCTTTCAGACTTGCAGATATATCAAGATGCCTTTGAACACAAGTATACAGAAGTTTTATATTGTCTTATAAGTTTCATGTTTTTTTTTAATTCTGTCGTTTTGCCAATGATATTTTATTTCATTGTGAGTTTACAATGTAAGAAAATTAATTCTTGTTATGACTACAGGAATTAAATTCTATATAAGACTATGCAATACTTGCTTTATAATCCAATCAAAATGCAAATTTTTGATATCGAAGACACATTGGGTATCAACTGCATTTAGATATTTTTATCAAATTTAATTTTCTAATTCCAGGTTCCTCCAGGCGACAGATAGATTGTATGCAGCGGAGGGTCAGCGGTTGATGCGTGAACTGGCTGTGCCTCAGTACTTGGCACACGTAGAGAAGAGGCTACGGGAGGAGCACGAGCGGTTGCTACACTATCTGGACCCTTGCACCAAGTAAGTCTGTGTGTTATTCGTCGACGTAGCTGTTTGCTACACTATCTGGACCCTTGCACCAAGTAAGTCTGTGTGTTATTCGTCGACGTAGCTGTTTGCTACACTATCTGGACCCTTGCACCAAGTCAGTCTGTGTGTTATTCGTCGACGTAGCTGTTTTCCAAACACAAACAGACGATTTTATGTTCATGTTTCCATATCATTGTTTTATGATGAGTGTTCCATTTTTTCAGATGGCAACTAATACACACTATAGAGCGACAGCTGTTGAGTGAGCACCTGACAGGCATCCTGGGCAAGGGCCTGGAAGCGCTCATGGATGGACCTCGGCTGGCTGATCTCACTACCCTGTACAACCTGTTCAGTCGCGTGAAGGATGGTCTCAATGAACTGTGCAATCACTTTAATGCATACATAAAGGTATCTTTACACTCTAGTGGGAGTTGTTTCTTTTCAAGTAAACCTAAAATTTAATTACACATTTGGATAATGATACACAACGCGGTTGTTGATATGTAGTTACTGTCAGTGGTCCTGGGTTGATCATTGTAATTATTTATATAAAACATATTCATATGCACCTTTACTCTGATATAAAAAAGTGATATGTTTGCATATTTGTACTTTGACAGCAGCTGAAGTTAATGACACTTTCTGTTTTTATCAAACTTCTTCACCAATCTAAACGCCGAAGTAATCGTAACTTAATAGAAACGGAAAAATATAATGTTATAAAATTCTAACACATTGGACTTACAGAAAAAAGGTCGCACCATTGTGATAGAGCCAGAACGAGACAAGACGATGGTGGGCGAGCTGTTAGAGTTCAAAGAGCAGCTGGATAACGTGGTGAGCACGTGCTTCCAGAGAAACGACCGCTTCCTCTACTCAATGAGGGAAGCCTTTGAACATTTCATCAACCAGCGTCAGAACAAGCCCGCGGAGCTCATAGGTGATTGTCCATCCAACTGTGTATAGATCAATACTTTTATTAGGATTTCGTAACTAAAAAACAGAATCACTGTGTTGTCATTCAGTATGTCGAGCGTGCTTGGAGGATATCACTTAAAATAAATGAAACAATTTTTTGTAGTTCACTTCAAACAAAATGAATGCAAGTTGGCATGTTGGTACATCCAGTTTTTTTTAATGTCTTGTTTCTTTCCTTACAGCCAAATTCGTAGATTTAAAACTTCGTGCTGGCAACAAGGAAGCAACTGAAGAAGAATTAGAGCGACTGCTAGATAAAATCATGGTTCTATTTCGGTTTATACATGGTAAAGATGTGTTTGAAGCTTTTTACAAAAAAGACTTGGCAAAGAGACTGCTAGTGGGCAAGTCGGCTTCGGTGGACGCTGAGAAGTCGATGCTCAGCAAACTGAAGCAGGAGTGTGGTGGCGGGTTCACGTGTAAACTAGAGGGGATGTTCAAAGACATGGAGCTGTCCAAGGATATCAACATTACCTACAAGCAGGTCAGTTAGCAGTTTGGTGAAAGAGAGCTGAGTATTTTACATTACATCACAGTAAAACCTAATTATTAATGTGTCCCACTTTTAGTGTTCAAGTGTCAAAAAAAATGAGTGCTGTCAGTAGACCGCTCTCTCTTGCTCCTAAAGTAATATGTGTACACCCGTAACACAAGTCCCCATCGTCCATGGGGCTAGGTGTGTGCTATGTCTACAGTTATTATTGTTACTACTATTTTGGACTGCCTCGTGATCTAGTGGTGAGCATGTTAAATCACAGTCCTGGGGTCCAGTGTTCGAGTCCCGGGACGGACCAAAGAGATGTTGGGATTTATCAATAATTATAACAATCCAAAGTCTGCAAGTTAGCGGTGTTACATCTCCGGGCCTCGGAGAGCACGTTAAGCCGACGGTTCTGCGCCTGATTTATCTCTGGTCATGTCGGATTGTCGTCCCATCGATATAGGAGAGTATTATTACACCTATATTTATTTATCTTTGTAGCACTTGGCGGGGTCCGCGGAGACGGCTGGCCTGGAGCTGTCCGTGTACATCCTCACCATGGGCTTCTGGCCGACGTACGCGCCTGCTGACGTGCGCCTGCCGCCGGCTCTGACCCGACACCAGGAGCATTTCGCCAAGTTCTACCTCGCCAAACACTCCGGCCGCAAGCTGCAATGGCAGCCCACGCTCGGACACTGCGTGCTGCGCGCGCACTTCGCACAGGTGAGTACACTGTGAGTGAATCTGAGCTACCCATGGTACAGAGACAAGTTAGCGGCATTAACGCCCAGACAACTTAGTGGCAATATAACAAACTCAACTTGGTGGCAATAACCACAGGCAACTTAGTGGTTATTTATTAACATGGGGAGCCCCTGATGGTATATAGGATATACCAGACTCATCTCGGTGCCCCTAAACACGGCTGAGTTTTCAGCAGTGGTTTGCATGTTGCAGGGCAACAAAGAGCTACAGGTGTCCCTGTTCCAAGCTCTGGTACTACTGCTGTTCAACGACGGAGACAGCCTCTCCTTCGAGCACATCAAGGCTGCTACTAACATAGAGGTGAGAGATGATGTAAATGTGTGATTTAAAAAGAGTCACATATTAGCGTACCCGGTAAATGTCGACGTTGTGATTGTGTTTTTAATAAATCTGGTAGCCTGTTGAAACATGTACACAAAATTTCATTTGCATTTGACTAGTCTTGTGGGAGTGGTTAGGTGTCAAACACACGTACAGAAGGAAATATTTAAATATTTGGGTATTCCCGATATTATAGATAGTCCGGAGTATATTGATGACTACGCTTCATCGAAAATTTACAGCTACACAAAAATACCGCCAGGTATTATATCATGTGAGCGAGAACTACTTCCGTGGTGACGCTCGCCCAATTCCGCTGCAGTGACTAACTGTCTCTATTATATTGAATAATGTGCATGCAGGACGGCGAGGTGCGGCGCACGCTGCAGTCGCTGGCGTGCGGCAAGGCGCGCGTGCTGCTCAAGGCGCCGCGCGGACGCGAGGTGTCCGACGCCGACCATTTCACCTTCAACGCGGACTTCACCAACAAGCTGTTCCGCATCAAGATCAACCAGATACAGATGAAGGAGACAGTACGCATGCTTTACACATACTGTACATAATGTTAACTTATACTGCAAACACGTCATGATATATAGACACAACATACATCTAATCTATTTTGTGGGACGATTATCGATATAACATTTACTTGGTTTTCATATCATGTTTTTCACGAATGTCTTCTATGTTTATTCTTTATTACGTCATGTCTCCCGAATAGAATACTCATACGTCCTGGTCAATAAATTAATTATTATCCAGTAAATTAATTTATTGTGTTGGCACCCCAAGACAATAAATAGGCCATTTTATAAAAAATATGAATAAGCTCGACAAACATTACTGAAATACAGTAATATAATAAAATTCCTACACCTCCTATTTTTCTTCAGATTGAATTAGTTGCAGATCACAAAATAGTTGTAGCAGTTCCCTCGAGATCCCCGTAATCATATCAAAAGGTCTAAAGTGGTGATTGCTGTCGTTCCTGGAGACACAGGCACACCGCTGGTGAGTAAGAGTGTTAGTCCAAGCCTGTTAATGAAATGGAAATATGTTTCCAGAGTGAGGAGCAGAAGGCGACAGAGGAGCGAGTGTTCCAGGACCGGCAGTACCAGATCGACGCCGCCATCGTGCGCGTCATGAAGATGCGCAAGGCGCTGGCGCACAACCTGCTCATCTCCGAGCTATACAACCACCTCAAGTTCCCTGTCAAGGTAGAGCTAGTATTCGTGATTTACAACATGCGAAGCAGAAGAGAGCTAGCGAGAAGCTGTTGTTGCACGACCGGGGATATTTTGCGAGCATAGTACTGGCATGAAGTGGCAACTGTGCTGTCGTATTTCATGGGGATTGAGAGAATGCGGTGGCTCATTGGTGGAAATAGTTCTTTAACTGGAAATGGACTAAAAAGTGTGGAAGTCATACCTTCAAACAGCATTTTCGTACAATATACAATATATTCTGCGGAAGCAGTATATACTATATACGCAGGACTCAAAAATGTAATACGTAAATAATGCTTATTAAATAAATATATGTTTTCATTCCAGCCGGCTGACCTTAAAAAGCGAATAGAGTCGCTTATCGACAGAGACTACATGGAGCGTGACAAAGACAACCAGAACCAGTACAACTACGTCGCATAGGCGCCGCGAGGCCACGCCCACCTCTGGAGGACGTGCAGGCTTCCGTGCGTGTGGCTTGCTTACTTGCAAACGACTGGGCTGCGTACGTGTGCGTGTGACATGCGTACAAGTGGCATATGTACGTGTGGCTCGCGTACTTCCGTGCGTTTGGCTTGCGTACGTGTGTCCTGCGGATGTGTATACGTGCGGCTGCCGCGCCGGATCGAACATACACATCTAAAGGCTGTATACTTAACTTTTATATATTTGTTTCCGAGTGTTATAAAGTAAGTTATACATGTGTTTGATCTGTTGAAGATTGTAGACTTAAACATTGGTATCTGCGATATATCAACGATAGTTTAACAATAATTAATTAATATAAATATATGTAATTTTAATAACGGAGAAACAAAATAAAGGAGGGTAAGTAGAGAAGTGGGAGTGAGACGACAGGTTGTGCGAGGGAGTGAGAGATGAACACGGCAAGCGGTGGCGAACATAACGTGTGATATTAGACGACGCCTTCCTGTGAGGACATTTAGTGCGGGCCGACCTCGACGACGGGGCGATGTGCGTCAGGTATTTAAGTACCTGTATATGTACAACCGGCATCAACAATTAAATAAAGGAATAGTGGCAACTCCAATAAGGAGTCGTCACCAGACGCGATTCATATATTCAGTCATTTGTAAAGTTAGTTTCAATTGCAGAATAGTTTCAGCGAAGGATCTTTAAATTAGTACTAACATCATTAATTCCTAAGAAATTCACTGCCGCTCTCAATACATTGTCAAAAAGTAAAGTGCCAATGTGAAAGAAATTCTTTCAGATACAAATTTACATATTACATTCAAGTAATACTCACCTTTGGTATATGACAGCCTGATTTAGTAACTTTTATAGTATTTATCATACTTACTGTATTATTGTATTGACGAACGGGACGTAATAAACTCCGGTATTATGTAATGTAACGATTAATTTAAAGTTCTTAAAGATACCGGATTCCGATGTAGACGCAGTCACGCCTCATAGATACTTGAGTCTCCAGCCACTTATATACAAGACAATAAAATGTGTACACTGTCCCTACTGTTGGCAGTTGGCGAGGTCGGTCCGGACAGACGAACATGTGTACATTCTGTATCTAGTATAAATCCGCTTATAGCTACGATATGTTTTTCAATTATATTTCAATTGAAACGAAACTGTCTTTTCTTGCCTTCGGAGATGTCTTACAGGAGGGATATTAAAACTATTCACTATAATTTGATCGCTCGTTTTATTTCTCCTCAAATTCACTCAAAATTATGTACAGAGCTCAGCATATTAGTATCGGAATAATATGAAATAATAAAAATGTGACGATATATAATCAATAACTTTATTTATTTCCATTTACTAAATACATTAAGTCAAAATAAAATACAGGATTTAAAGAACCATTGTTATTTCTACTCCCCAGAGATCTCTCCATTTCCCTATTCAGTTACGTACTGTAGTGTGGTCGTGCGGGTCATGACCCAAGCTTTGTCACAGGGACAGCGGAAACCGCGCGGTGTAGTGTGAGCGGCTGGTGAGCAGGCGCGGAGGAGCCGCCGCTCACTGGATCCGTGAGGTGCGGTGTGAAAGACTTGTAAGGAACAATGGCAATGGTGCATTGTTGGTATTTAGCCATATATACGTAACAATCGTACATTTGGAAGCTCACACGCTGTTATTCTCAATAAGCCTGTGGCACACACTTTTTTGTTTTGTAATTGTTCATTTTAAAATTTTAATAAGCTTTGAGAATACGACTACAACTCAAAATAACTCGAGTGCAAAATCTCGTGAGTTTTGTCAACTGGTGACATGTCTGAGTACAGTCGATAACTCCTACTCCTTGCACTACAGAACCTAACGAGGCCGTAGATCAAAGCTCCGCTCTGAGTATAACACGGACAAAGAGACTATTCGTTGATTGGGCGGTTAAGTATTTTCACATTTGTTTTAAAAAATTTAGTCTGATATAAAATTGAAATATTTCAACTGTATCATGATTTAGCAGCGACTCGGATGACAGTGTCCAGGTGCTCCTTGTGGTGGTCCAGTTCCTCCGTCAGCGCCGCAGCCAGCGCGCCCGGAGTGATCTCCATCCCGAGGTAATCACGAAGTAGCTCCTATGAATATCGAAAACATAATAATAATATCTGTCGACTAATATGTTTAAGATTTTTATTATATAAATACATATAATAATGTATAAACATACATGACCTGGGCGGGATTCGAACCCTCCGGCGTAACACGCGGGCAACGTTACCAACTGAGCCAGCTGGTCGTCAAACATATAGTACCATCAACATAATATATAGCGTTTATTACTATAACCACAAGAGTATATCTGTGGACTAATCACACCACGTCAGCATAAGCCTGTAGCTATCAAGCACCGTTTTTCATTTTATAAATTTAAAAAAATGTACATACTTAAGATTTTTATTATAAAAGTACATATATATATATATAGGCGCACGCGGACTAACCGCGACGTTACCAACTTAGCCCAGCGGAGTATAAGTCATGTTTCTTTAGAAACAATGATTATGTGTATAGGTGGAAATCCTCACAGGAGTATCTCGGGCCTTCTCAACATACCTAAAGGCGAAGGCAACCCATTCCACAGAAGGTGGGTCATTGAGATTAGAGGAGCGTTCTGTCACAATGTAGTAGAGAATCTTCTACCTGCGGTGGCTTGGCTCCGCCGTGCCGCAGCAAACCGGTCCTCAGACCGTCACCGGCGTTGCGGCTCAGCGGGCGCGGCGCGAAGTTGCGACGCCACACGCTGGACGCGAGCGCGCGTGAGATCAGGTACGAGTAGTACTTGGCGCCGTAACCCACGAGGTGGCTGAAGCGGTGCTGCCACGCCTGCAATAGTTTGTGACCGTTCATTCAAAGATCACGCTTACAGCTAAAAAAACTTGATTACAAATCCACAATTATATATAATCAATAAAATTAAAATCGAAGGATAATTAATTTTTAACATCTGTGACAGTGGCTGGTGTAACACATAATATACAAATAATGTTATATGCTAATAGTTGGAAATACCGAGACTGGGGTTGATGTTATAAATATGGAGCCCTCACCGTGTTCTCGACGTACGGCAGCCCGTAGTAGCGCGCCTGCACGTCGCGCAGCACGTCCACGGTGGGGCGGGGGCTGGCGTCCGCGTGATACCGCTGGTCCAGGGCTGAGTAGAATACCTGTCACCGGTAAAAGCGATTAATATTAACATGAATCGAGATCCATGATGGCCGCCAATGGCCTGGAAAAATCATAAGATTTTAGATTAGGGGAACTTCAACTCGAAATGGCGATGCCGTGCTTTGGATGAAAGAGCAGGATCAGTAGAGTAGAGACTTAACAGCGGGTACCAGCGAATTTCAATCATCAATCCATTCAATCCATGGATGCCGAGATACGCACGTGCTACATCCTGAACAGGAACAGGACTTTGGACCGACTTGAACAGGATTTGCAATGCCCCCTCCGGCGTAACACCGATAAGCCTACGCTAAAATTCAAAAGCATTCGTAGGTCTCACCTGGAGCTGCATCTCGCTGGCGCCGAACAGGTACTTAGAGGCGCAGAGACGCTGCAGCATGTGCTCCGGCATGGGCGCGCCCGTCTGGAAGTGCCTGGCGAAGCGCCGCAACACCTGCACACAGCATTGATGTATAACGAATTGACGGAGCAAGTTTGTGAACCGCTACTCTACTAGGGTCTTTTCACAAGTCCTGAGTATGCGTAATTTCAGAACGGACAACTCTCGGCTATAAAATGCGTCACACATTATATTATCCGTCGAATCTCGCCGGCAGCTGGGATGGTCTTTACTTCCCCGCGTCGCGACTCGTGGTTCGTGTACCGCACGCCGTCGCCCGCATGTCTGTCCCCAGTAAGGCCTGTAGTTTTGCACTTGCAGCAGTCGATTACCCCATATTGTTACTTCGCTACGCTAAAATGTATCTCGTTCGCACCGAGCAAACGTTTTACAGTTCGATTCACTCGACTGCAGGTGTAAATTCGACAAGTTTTGAATTTCTTTTGAAGACGAGTGAACCTTGTTGTTGAGGTGAGTTCTTATGTTACAGTGTTTATGTCGGCCAGACGTAGCTTATTCTACCTGTTTTTTTTTCCTGAGATTACAAAATTTCACTTATTTTACTGAACACATGAAAAAATGACTGCATGCACAAACATTATCACCCTTACAAGGTGGTGGTTGCAGAAGGTATAGTTGAAAATAAGGCTCATTTTCAGGGTTTGGAAAGAATTGGATGGATTGGAACATAGCTAGGAGAGCTTATTCTCCATACAAAATCTAGATTTTTTTTCAATAAAGATTTCTCTTCGCTGCGCCTATATCTATCTATAACTGAGCTATGACATGTCATAATTATCGTATCGATTTTGGCAGACTCGCAGCGGCGAAGGTAGCCGAGACTTGAGGCTTGATACTGGCGGGACCCACCTCGAGACCGGCGGCTCGGCTCTGGCAGCGGTGGAGATAACCAACTCGGCACTAGCGGCTGCGCAATGGCGGTACCCACCTCGGGACTGGCGGCGAAGTACTCCATGAGCACGCTGGGCACTTCGGCCAGGTCGGTGGCGCAGCGCGTGCCAGACACGTGCTGGTGCCTGGCGCGGCCGAGCATGGAGTGCAGCGCGTGGCCCGCCTCATGGAATAGGTTGTCGACGGCGCCGGGGCCCAACAGCGCCGGCCCGCCGCGGTGACCACCGCTTAGCGAGAGCATCACCACCACCATCGGGTTCTGTACATTTTCAAAGTGAAACTGTATTTGTGCCTTTTTTTTTGGAGTAACAGACGCAAGTCGAATTACAATTGGCTCAGGTGACACTAAACACATGTGACGATATAAAAGTTAAACAAAATTTGCATATCGCTTTCACAAGAACACACAGATACGTAAATTTTCGTTGACGCTTAAATTTCTTTTATGAGTTTTATGCATGTCGCAATACACCTGGGTACGTCCTTGTGCAATCCATGATTTTTTTAAATACTGCATGATTATATTGCTGTTCATAACGTACACCCGCGATCACAAATTTAAAAAATATATTCTGCTTAGTCTCTAGTTAAATAACTGTAATACATGGACAGACAGACAGACACGATGATTGTGGTGGTCATCACTATATGGCGGTGAGCCGTTACCTGGTATTCGCCACTGGCCAGGCGCTTGCCGCCGCGGATGGTGAAGTGACAGTCCTGGTGCGGCTTGCCGGGCCGCTCGTACAGGTCGCAGTACACGTGCCCCAGCAGCCCCTCGCGTTCGTCCACCACCGCCAGTTTGTACACGTCGGGGGACCACGACTCGCCTGCACACAGACACTGCATCATACACGTCGGGGGACCACGAGTCACCTGCACACAGACACTGCATCATACACGTCGGGGGACCACGACACTCCTACACACAGACACTGCATAGTACACGTCGGGGGATCACGACTCGCCTACACACAGACACTGCATCATACACGTCGGGGGACCACGAGCCGCCTGCACTCAGACACTGCATCGTACATGTCGATGGACCACGACACTCCTGTACACAGACACTGCATCATACACGTCGGGGGACTACGACTCGCCTGCACACAGAAACTGCATCATACACGTCGGGGGACCACGAGCCGCCTGCACTCAGACACTGCATCATACATGTCGGGGGAGCACGACTCGCTTGCACACAGACACTGCATCATACACGTCGGGGGACCACGAGCCGCTTGCACTCAGACACTGCATCATACATGTCGGGGGAGCACGACTCGCTTGCACACAGACACTGCATCATACACGTCGGGGGACCACGACACTCCTGTACTCAGACACTGCATCACACACTCGCGAAGCAGTCGCGCAGCATTTGCCTCCCGATTATTTGTCTGTGAGGACGCCTATAATAAGGTAAATTTTGAAACATGGTGTTCTATACAATAACATTGTGCTAACCTGGCAACATTTCCTCGGACTTCAGCGTGATCCCGTACAGCTCCTGGCACAGCATGTTGAGGCCCTCCATGCACGCGCCCAGCGAGAAGTACGGGCTGAAGTCGGACGAGGCTACGTTCAGCAGCTGGGCCTTCGCTTTCTGTGTGAAGTACGGCGTATCCCAACACATTAGTGAATCCTGCAGAGCAACGGCAGCTTGTAGTGTGAGGTACTGACATTGAATTCCACACGAATCCAACTCTCAGGAGCGGGCCAAGTCAACGCGACAAGCCGCTGAGGAAATCCATAATTATAGAAGTACATACTTCTTAGCAGCCCACAGTCCCACAGTACAAAATTCACATCACACAGTAATTTTATTAAAATATTTTTTTACCAAAATTTTGTACTATTCGACAGGTTAGTTTATGGGAATACATTTTATTTCTAGATATAATTAGCCTTAAATTCATCAACAACACATCTTCACGCCACCTCTCTAATGGAGTAGGCATAGAGAACGTGACAGCGCAACGGCAACACGCCGGACGCGCGAGAGACGCAGAGGCACTGTCCCTATCGCGCCAGACAGATTTAACTGAACCTACAGCAATTAAAGTATCTTCGTAAATAACCTACTAATTTTAAAACCGGAAAGCATGTGAGTATGGATGTGTGTATGTTTGTTACTCTTTTTGAATGGTGAATGGATTTCAATGAAATATACATTAGTACGAAAAATATTAGGAGTAAAATCGTGTAAAACTTTAATGTCACGACGATTGTAACGCTTTATAGCGTATGCGTCGGTTTGGTCTCCAGCGCTTCACTTCAGAACCCTATTCGTTCTTAAAGGATTATACTAAGCTTGCGTGTCAGAGCTAGATTACACGTTGTAGGCACCCTTGGGGGTAAACAATATAAGTTTATGACCTGGTAAGGTGTTTCTTTCCTCTTCATCTGCACCATCGCATCAAAATCCTTGTTAGCTCTGTCGTGCAGGTTGTCCGACAGCTTGTCTAGGAACCGCTGGACATTTGCAGACGTCTCCATTGTACTTGCCTTTATAGCGCTGCACGTATAGGAATAAAATATTGTTTCGTACATTTAGTTAATAAGAGTACCACGGTACAAAGTACCGTGTAAAGTAACTAAATGTACGAAACTAAATGTAACTGAAACTAATAATAATAAATAATGATTAACTAAATGTAACTGAATTTCGCTGGCACTGGGTTGGTGGTCGCGGTTTGTGATTTTCCGGAGACTATTCTAAAGGCAAAGGAGTAGGAAAGGCAGGCCACACCAAATGGTTCCAACTAGTTTTTGGTACCCCTATAGTTACACTTTAAAAAGTAAAATAAAAAACCTGTAAACCAGGCAAAAAAACTACCAGTAATAGCTGATCTGCGATGGATGTATCATGTCAAAAGGGCTGATTGAAAGACAGGACAGGCAGACAACTGCATTCAGGGAGTTATAGGTTTCCCGAGTCTACTGACTCGATCCTCATGCAACAGAACAACAACACATTCTGTCATTTAAATAAAAAAACTTACCGGTCAGCATAAGTTTCAAATCCACAAAGTGACGCAAGCCTCTGTCTTGCCTGTAGAGTGGTAGTGAGCAATGTTTCTTGTTGTCTATCGGGTGCTAGATACAAACGGTATGCTGCCTCTCGTGCTGACACTTCTCCGCACTCCGCGTACACACCACTCACAACCACATGTTCACCCTCAGTGCTGAAGCTGATTAAATATTACATACCTACTGTACAGTTATGATACCAATAGATTTGCTTTTAAAAAATAAAAATAAATTAAGATAGTTGATATCTAAATGGATAAATTGCAACATAATACCTTCATTCCATAGGCTATCAAAACATTAAAATGACTGAATAAATCAAAATACAATTCATTTAAGTATGTTCTACTGCAATGTAAAATGCGGAAATAAAAAAATGTATTCTTACAATTGTCGGACATTTTGTGATACAGAGGCACGCGGTACTCTTCTTGGTTTGGATGCCCCCGCCATAAACCTCTGGCCCGATTGTAATATAAGATCATTTAGAGCTACCACTTGTTTTCGTGTTCCCTCTTCTAACTGAATACCGCTTTGTTCAAAGTCAAACAGAAACAATTCTGCTAAATGCTTATCGCCACATGTGCCATTTTGTACGGAGTCACGTAAAGCTTCATAAAGCCCTTTATGGGTATTTAATCTAGAAATTATATCATCAACATTATCTTCAAGATCAAGCACATTAGCATACACAAGACGGTATAACATCATCATAATGTTGTTCTTGAATTCATCTTCATATTATAAATTTTTATGCCTTTATTTACTTTTATTGTTATTATGTTATTCAATATAAACTACTTTTTATGGGAAAGCATTAATAATTTTAATATTTTAAAGCAATTAATATAAATTTATCCAGATATGCATTGAATCTTTAACTATTTTGTTATAAAAGATATCTGTAATATTATTATAAAAATAAAACATACTTTTCTACAACTCCACTCACACTAATACAAGCTTCTTCAGCAGCTGCTGCAAAGTGAGACTGAGGGTGGGCAATTCTTACAAACTCAGCTAAATCTGCTACCTTACATAATGTGTCCGACAACTCGTCAAAGATTTCTACCATAGGTCGAGTAGGATTAGAGGTTGCCTCCTCTATAAGCCTATCTGTTGCTGATATAGCATCATCTCTTAGCGCATAGAAACCTTCAAAACTTGTTAGTTCTGGTTTATTAAATAGACCCTGAAATATTTACAAAAGTATAAAAACATGTGTGTACCACAGTTGCAAAAATAGGTTGTAAATTTTAAATCTACGAACAGTTCGTTCCCTCAAAGATTCAAATATTGGTCTGGTTGTTGGTCTTGTGTTAAACGCAGTAGCAAGTGGAGACCAGGTGCTAACTTTTCGTCTTCCAGTTTTCCAAAGTGGTTTAAATAACTTCATTTCTATTATGGTTCAATATTATCCTGCAAACAACAAAATCATATAAATTCACAAGAAAAGGTTAATGGGGTTGCTCATTTGTAAAATTTGTAAACCTAAAGGTTTAAAAACAATGGCTTTGCTTAATTAATATGGAGTTCACTACTAAAAAATAATGTAACACATTAATCTAATAATTTCACCACAATAAATTTGAATTTCAAGTCCATTTCACACTGTAACATAATGTCTGGATTTATAATCTCCTCGTGTATAACTAAGAGGATCATGTCCCTAACGAATGACAAAATTTGTTATTTATCATACATAGCTAGTAACTTCAGTTTTTATGAAAATTACAACAAACATTGCAAAAACTGTTTACATAAGAACACTTTTGATTTTGAAGAATATACACGAGATTTATTATTAGATAACAAGTAAAATTCACCTTTATGAAATAGAAAGCATTTTTATTATAAATTAAAATGAAAACAGAATAAAAGTAAGACGTGAAATTGGTTATTCCTAAACCAAATTCCTAAAGCTTAATCTTACATTGTCCCTACTCATCTGTCAGTTGTCACTTGTCAGTGTAGTGGACAGTGGCAGTCTGTCGATACATGACAAAATGACAACAATGGGCTTTCTTCATCATGTGCTTAGCATAGATATAATATAGATAGAGAAGAGAAGGAAGTCTAAACCGCGGCCGTCTCAGTTGAAAGAGAAAGCAAATGAGGTTTCCTGTCTGTATCTCTTCTTAATTCATTTCTCTCCGCGCAATGACATTATACCAGCGTAAAGTGGTTTGTTTCTAATTGCACGCATGAAAAAGCATGACGTCATCAGTAACGATCCGAATTTGTGGAGGCTGCGAGCTAGAGAGCATAAAAGCTTATTTTTATGTTATAGCTTCTTAAATTATAAAACCTATAGGTACATGTCATATAGAAAAATATTCGTAAAACCTACGCTAATTGCGTCCAAAGCCATTTGAATATAAGCCAGACGGAATAAACACAGATACACATGTTCCCCACCATGGTTCAAGCCTTGTCGTGGCAGTAGGGCTCAGTAGCCTGGGGTGATCCGAGACACCTTTGGCGAAGCCAATTGAACCGAGGTGCCGGCTCTTAGTACCCCTCCTATAAGAATAGGGGACAAAAGAGCAAAAATTAGCGGCGCTTTTGCACGCGGGGCAAGGGGCGAGGATGGGAACCTCACCCCATTGCACTGTCCCAGTCCTGTGGTGTGGGACCACCCCATCTGTGGAGGTGGCGTCGGTCCCTTCGGGGGTTGATTTGCCGTCGAGGTGCCCTGATGGTTTGCCGTTCCGGGGCACCTCACCAAAGGTGGAGGCACTCGCAGTGATTTTGTGGGTATTCGGCACTATATAATGTGCCGCGAGCCCCACACACCACTGGACCCCACCCAGGGCCAGTGAAGGCGCGTAAATGCGTCAACAAAAAAAAAAGAAAAAAGATACGCATGTTGATTCAACTTTAACTACAACGCATTAAGTTCTGTTTACAAACATTTTTATTGGAGTTATGGCCTCAACTTCCACTAAACAAATTCAGCACACAGATTCAAATTGTGCGCTTTAAGGTGCCACTTTTCAGACCGTATGTATACATACTTGTGTAGCCAAACGATCTTAATACGAGGACTTTCGCTTCTTTTTCTTTATCTCATACTTATCTGCCGGTTCTTCACTCTCAACATTTCTTAGCCGGAGCGCTAAAAGAAGTATAGGCACCAAAATAAAGTTAATGGGCTAAAATAAAACACAGTTTGTTAATAAATATACGATATATTAACGTAGTTAAATAGTTGTTAGATTATGAGCAAAACTATTTGGCACGGACAGCCGGAATACTACTATCAGATACAATCTCGATATGTTACAGTTTTACACAATTTACTTTTGCTTTATTGTCTTGTAATAGTTTTCACACAACTTATTTAAAATAATGACGCCATTTTAACATAAAATAAAGGTATAGATTTTCGTGATAATTAATCACAATATATTAGTCAAATAAGATGGCGAAATATACATGAGCATCAGAATAAACGTGTCAGCAAGACCTTTGTAGTGCTGTTCCAATCCTGACAGCTGCGCGACGCTCTGCGAGTTACAGTTCACAAGTGGACCACGACGCTGACGGCCGTCTGCTTTCACAGGTCACTATACGGCTACGGTTCGAGTTAAAACCTAATCGAACTTAACTATGACATCATACACATACTACTAATCTGTTCAACCTAAATTTTCAGCTAGTTAAGTTCCTAATCGAAACATTAATAGGACCTGTAAAAAGGCCTAGCATGACAATGCGAGTTGAGAAACTCTATGTGGCGTTGGCAGGCGGCCTCAAGTGGCAGGCCTGACATGTACTTACACTACAGTCAACATTTATCAACAATAAAGAAATAATATAATTTTACAATTGTATACACAAAATGAGACCAGTCAGTGGGAGTGCCCACTGTGTGACAAAAACTTCCTCTCGTAGACGGAGGACATGTATTCAGTAATTGATTACTAAACAACTTAAATGGAATTGGTTTCTAAAATGTTATCTTTTCATAAAAGTACTTGTGGATTTTTTAAGATCAAAGATAAAAATAAATCAAATTAATTAAAATGTCAACGCCTCCAGTGGCTTTTTGTGTCCATATAAAATATTATAAATAATATGTAACATATTCACTAAACTTAATTAGTTTAAAAAATATTATTGTCTTGTCAAAATAAGATATTCGTATTATTTTTTTATTTTTTTTTAATATTTCACATTAGTACTCACATGGCACATTTGACTTTAAGTAAAAAAAAATTAATAGTTAAAAGAAAATATTTAAGTTTTTTATTCCTGCAATGATACATAGTTTTAGAACGTAGAATATCACAAAAAAGCGTTTATGGACGGTGCCCATTGATGGATACTATTTTAAGTACATAAGTATGAGTTTATGTAGATGTTACATAATTCTGTGAATATACAAGTGTATACATAAATATTATCTTTTTAAAAATATTCAATTAAAAATAATTACATGGAATAAAAAGCCACAAATGCTTATGTTCTACTACGTAATTATAATACAGCTGAATATTTTTAACAATTTTTTTTTATAAAGTTACAACGGCAATAGGACTTAAAATCCAGTCTACAAAGGTTCACTATATGTTTTACCGTTTTTAAGCTATGACAACACACGACAGGCGGATTTCTTCAACGAGTAAAAATAATATTATTTAACATAACAGAGAAACGAGGCCATTTATAGTTATATATTGTTATATTATGAAGAAAATCAAGGTTAGCATCACTTAAAATGATTGTTCTTAATATATTTTTAAAGTAACAAACGGAGAAATATAGCGAATTGTGAGCACATGATATTAAACCCTCCTTATATGTAACAAGGAATGTTTTAATTATAATTATCATTTTCATAGATATTTTTAATTATTTTTAAAATCTGTTTGTACTTATTGTTCTCTTGTCCTCGTTTATTGTTATTAGCTAACAACACTTTACATCATTTGGAAGGATCTTCCTAGTCCCAGATCAGTAGACATCAAGTAGAGAAAATGTTATGTAATGGGCATTAGGGATATTAGTCATAAATCGCTATGTAACATTTTTGTACTTTGACTAAATAATTAGTCGCCACATGGTGACATTTTTTTTACCTTAACAATAGCAACAATAAATACATAAACATGTTGACAAGTTTCAGTACCACAAGGCTTTCATCACATTAGACAAATAAAATATATATTATAGAGCAAACAACAATCATCCCTTAACCTGCTATCATATTGATAGCATAGGATATAAGGCAGCCCCTAGACGAGCGACAGTGTTGTTGCGAAATGTACTTTATTATTGACCATTAAGGGTGAATATTGCATATTTTGCAATAATTGAATGAAAGCCTGATTTTTTTAGTCCATCGTCTAGGAACAGTTATAACCACAGACTCATTGGTCCAGGCACTGTAAACTTCGCTCCACGGTGGGGCCAGATTACGCTAGGTGATCATTCCGTTTGCAACTCCATCTACTTTGTTAATCCGACGCTGGGCGCACCCATCCGCACAGGTCAGTAGCGACAGCATACCGCGACGCTCAGAAGCTATGCGCACACTAGACATCAGTGCAGGCGCAGCGGCTCGGGGTAGCACCAAGGCATATCTGTGCCGAACTTGGCACGGTGTGCGCGATTCTTTGCATCGAACAGTAACGGATGATCGACATAGGCGTCGCAAGTACTGCACCACACGGACAGGTCGGCCAACGACAGCGCCAGCGGGTGCGTGTGCGTGCGTGCGTGCAGTTGCATATGCCCGTTGACATAACGCCCGCACGCCGTCTGGGAAGTTACATTAGTAATGAGCGAATTAATGAAGTATCGACAGATTATAATATAGAAATAAAATGGTAATATATAAAAAGCAGTAATGAAATATTCAATTAGATAAGAAGCTGGCTTGCTGGTAAAGTTACGTGTAGTCTAATTTAGACGGCGGTAAAATCTCTTTGTATGTCAGGTCTCGCGGGACGTCTTTCTAGCCAAATGAGTCACTTCCGTCTGCGCTACTTCACAGAACTGGCCAATTTAACGCAATTTCAGCCAAAATATCTGCACTTCCACTACCTTCATCTATGTACATAACACGTAATGTGTATTTTGTAGACTGGGCACTCCAAAATGGATGCCATAACCGTTTTGTAAAAAGATTTCGATGAAATTAGGTACGAAAAGATAAAGACAAAAATTATTCTTAGACAGTTGATATCGATCAGGTTAAAAGGCCTTTTAGTATTTATTATCTATGTCATTTTAATATTTAAAGTTGGATATAGATGGTATGAAGTTAAGCTGTGTCATTTCAATATAATAGTCAAAAATAAAAAGAAGTAACACTTACTACATAACAGTGTAAACACACCCAGTTCTCTACAGTATGATCACAGCCTGCACACTTTGCACCTTGTTCAAATGTAACGTCACCAGGCAGAGCATACAATGACTCCAAATGAGGGCACCACGTCAAAGGCACTACTGCAAACATTTCACCATTCACTAACGCTTCCATGTTCTCACTCAAATAGTCAACTAGTGTCTGTGTAGTTCCAGCATCTGTGCTCTTTGGTTCAGAAAGCCCATTTTCTGTGTTCTTTGAAGGGCCTTCTTCGCTATGTGCCTTCGAAGGATGAGTTTTTTCTTTCTTTGTACTATTTTGTTCATTGTCACTTCCACAATGAATCCCATCCGAGCAGTGTGCTGTTGTGTTATCATTTAAACTCAGCCTAGCAAAACATGCATCGTCCAAGTCAGCATTATATGTTGTTTCTGGAAGTCCTCGAGAGGGCAATGGTTCACCGAGCACATCTTCGATTGGTAATGCCACTTGGAACTTGAGATTCTTCCAATATTTTTTATGCGTTTCAATCACATTGTTTATGGACTCTACCGCAGAGCTGTGCACGGTTGCCTTGGGATCGTAATGGTGATGTATAGGGTCACCAAGTAAGGCTTTGGTGCACATGGCCATGGCGTAAGCAACACTTGTGACGTTATATCCTCCCTCCAGACACAGAATGACTCTGCCGCCTGCTAAACTCTGTAAGAGTTGTGTCATGCGCCCGAAGCATTCGGGGCTGACTTTACAACCTGAAAGTTAAAAAAACGGATAAGCTTAGCGTGTCACATTTTGGGTCATAGGAACACGTTGATATTATCATTTTATTTATATGTTATTTTCTCACAAAATGGACCAATACGTATTAGGAAATATAGTTTACTGTAGGGAATTGAGTGCATTTTCCCGATAATAACGAAACTAACCTGCCTTTTTTCGGAAATCATTCTGTTGTGCTACTTCATATAAATAAAAAAAATTAAGAAAGTATACATAACATTAATAAGGCTTTATTCAATTTATTTAAACTAATGATACATAAAATTCGATTAATTAAAGAACATGGTCTTAGTTTCAACAATCACAAATTTGATTGTTATTCTCTTCGGTTTTGTGACTCCGTCGCGTTTTACTTGGTTACTTTTGAATTCTACACCATATAACCATAAACTTTAACTTATTACTGTAAACGTACTTGACGCCGCATAGATTTAAACGGTACTAATTTGATTTCGTAAATTTAGCTCCATCAATTTTATGGAACAGAGACAAAATGGATCTCGTCAAACCTCAAGGCAGTAATCACAATATGCGAGTATATAATTATGTTAAGTTATTTATTTTTTAGGTAGGTAAGAAATTAAACAATTAGTTAGTATACTTTAATTTCATTACATCTTGCATAATTATCATTAAAAATTGCACTGGTTGACAGTCATGTCTTATTGAAACTTTGGAAGATACTTGTTAGTCTTTGCAGGTTTGAGTAAAGACAAGCTTAGACAGGCTTTATTAGTTGTCAGCAAACTTAAACCTGTAAATTTGAAATTATAAGTAATATTGAAATATTTTTATCTGTAAAGTGCTTCATTAATTAGTTCCAAAAGAATTTGTAATGCGAGTTAACATAGATGTATTCCGACATATTGTAACTTACCGTTCCGTTATATGTGATCGAACAATAAGTCACATAACGGAGGTCACTTAATGCTACCTTCCCGTAGTTTTAAATTGTTTAAAAGTTATCTATCGCGCCTCGTACTATGAACTTTCAGATGTATTTACTATACAAATCGTGTAATGCGCAAATCATACACAATAAGTATAGAAAAGTAAGACGAATAATATAAGTAAGTAAGTAATAATGTGATAGTCAAACTTGGTCACAAACCTGAGCGAAGAAATTTAAACCGAACACGTCAACAATAAGAGTCCACGCAGGCCATTAATTTATTTAGCAATAGAAACAAAATAACGTCCATAGATGTTATGTTGTGTCGTCATTTCGTGCCCAATACTTCACCGGTTGGAAGAATTTTAGCAAAAAGGAGCGGTCACAAAATGGAACATTCCGGTTAGTTAAAATGTTTGGTTTGTAAACATAAAAATTTATGCATAACACTGATATATATGACTTTTTAGTACTAAAGCTACGAAATATACGAAAATTTTGAGAAGTAGGAGAATTTCTGGCGCAAATTGTCTTACATTCTAACATATTCGTAGGTTTTATATTTACTAAAATATCAGAAAACAAAAAAATATATATACATACGAAGATGTATGTTTACACCTAAAAAAAAAACAAAGTCGAGGGACGAGGCGAAACAGAAGGTACAGTTTTCTTAAATTGGCCAATGGCATGTTCAGGGACATATTCAAGTTTACATCTCTGTCACAAGTATTAATGCTTGAAAGTAGATTCGGCTACAACCCCTCCAGAATATAATTGTTACCAAGTATTGCTATTAAACACTAAGTGTGGGATTTCACTTCTAACAATGTGTGAACATTTCAAACTACACATTCTTAAGAATCTCGTTAGCATGAATCGAAACAAATAAAACGCCATCTGTTATTGAGAATACGAAGTGAGTTTGTTGACTTAATAACAGAAGGATCATATACGGGTACATACCGCCCAGCGGGTCACCGACGCAGGCGTCGAAGCCGGCGGACACTATGACGAGGTCGGGGTTGAACTCGTAGGCCACGGGCAGCACGACTTGTGTGAACGCCGCCATGTACTCCGTGTCACCCATGCCTCGCTATAGAATCGAAGCAGAAACCATGGTGCAATCTAACATTTTATGTTTAATTGCATTTAAGCACGTGACAAATATACAGACTATGAGGCCAGCTGCAGGGAGCGCTAGGCGCATACCACCATCCAGCTGTAGGCCAACTGAAGTCACGTTACGCATGTTAGAAGGTATACTCGTTAGTCGTAACATCGGAACTAGTACTCATATTGGCAATACCCATCATATATCCCAAGGGCATTATAATTTATATCCGAATAAATTGTATATTTTCCAAATTTCACCGAAATCAGTTCAGTTTTATTTGCATAAATGAGTAAACAAAACACAAAATTCTCCCTGTCTGTCTTCTATATAAGTAAAATCTAAACCCCCATGTGCATACACGGGTAACTTTAGAACTATTGTCTACAATGTTAGGATAGGGTTTTATATTAAATAACATGTAACTAGCAGACACAGTTACCTTGTTCCAGGGTATGTTGACATTGTACCCCCGACCGGGCCCCTCGCCGACGGCCGTGTGGTCCGCCTCCGCCGAGTGCGGGAAGAACGTGCCGTGGTCATAGCGGTGGATCGACATGTACAGGATCTGGAATTACAACACTATTTGTTTCGGGCTGCGTAGTGTTGGCTGCAGGAGAGTAACCGCTGGTCTGGTTCTTTACTAAGGGTTTTATATACGTGAGGACGCAGCTTACAGCCCAATAGCGGGCGCGCCTCCCGCTGACATAACATTACCGGCGTCAAGCGATGGTATGTCGTGATCCAGCCATGCAGTTATCACTTCGTGTCGTGTGTGCATGTGCGTATACTGACCCGTGACTCGCTGTACGTAAGTCGCTGCGTGCCGTTGCCATGATGCACGTCCCAGTCGAGCAGCAGCACGCGGTGTGCGCCTGCAGTGAGTGCGTGCGCAGCCCCAAGTGCGGCATTGTTGAGCAGACAGAATCCGCTGGGCGAGCCGCCGTCCGCGTGGTGGCCCGGCGGGCGCACCGCGCAGACGCCACTACCCCCGTTGCCCAGTACAGAGTCCACCATCTGATCACAGTTGTCACTTTCAATATGATGAGAAGGATATGTGGACACGACATATGAACTGTAGTGGATACAGTGCTGCTATGCTGTTGCGAGAGAGGGTGGCGTGGAAGCAAAACCAACTGCTTAACTTCTACGTACACAATTACTGAGGGAGGCAAGAAACGTTGTGTTATAGTACATCTATAGTGGTGTTATCTCCCGAATAGCTCAGAGTGTAACACTGATCTCTTTACATAGATAGCTAATACATATGAAAGAATTTCATAAGTATAGGAGGGCTGAGAGTAGTGAAATTAAACAAGCGATGTATAATGTGACAGGCCACCTGCAGCACGCAGCCCGCGGCGACGGCGGCGCTCTCCAGCGAGTCGGGGTGGAAGTACACCGAGTCGAACTGCGACTTCTGACTGTTGAGGTCGCGCAGCTTGGTAGACGATAACTCTTTTAGCCTGTAATATATAAATAACAATAATCATTGAATTATGGGTGCCGATCCTGTAATTCGTCTTTCACAACGTTAATAACCGATTCCCGTGACCGTCGGCCGAAACACGTACTGCACGACGCCGACGACGCGATAGCCATAGCAGACACGCATCCGCAGTAAAATGCCAATAGGGCCAACCTACGGATAGCAGGTTTTAGTCGGTAGTAGCTATCGCTTCACGACCTGTCTGACACACACTTCAGGCCCCCTTGGGTCGGCTGGATGGTGCGTAAATACATTTCCCCTGCTAGAACCAATACTATAAACACCGCTCGTACTGGTTGAGCGTTGAAATCTCACGGAGACGAGCCCGGGTTCGAATCCGTAAGTTGAGAGCTTAGATTGGTAGAAATAAAATAACGCGACTGAAGAGAGCTCTAATAATAATAAATAAATCAAGTACACGGCTTTTGTCGATTTGTAGCGCAAATCAACCCCTCCCGTCAGAGGGGGGGGGGGGGCGTGAGGAGGCCGGCCTCCTCAGATAAGCCAAACATAAACGAGCTCAACTATGATTATCCACGATACCGCAACTTAAAAGGCATCGTGCGCGCGCCGTACGACTAGTGTGGGGAGGGGTTCACAACACACATTGCTATAATGATGGCTAACATTGTAACAGTTTATAACTTTCAATACGTGAGCCGAACATTATATATGTGTAGTGGATATAACATTTGTGCATATCTAACATTACCTCTTTAGTAACAATAAACGCTCTGACCTGAACACTCGTGTCATTCCGACCATCTTAGCGTCATCAACCTACTTATGGGGAACAGCGTGTGTATATAAATGACATGGGTCTTGATGAATGTTGTACAATTCAGTTCTTTTGTCAGTATACGTTCAGCGTAGGAAGTGTGCGACCCCCTGTACTACTTCCATATTCTAGAAAAACATAATTTTAATGGAATTTGAACTTTAACCAATATAAAATGTAGGCTAATTTTATTTATGTTTTAGCGGGAGCTTATGGTCGGATCCCGGACTCGAGCGTGGTACCTCGTGTGTGTGGTTGCATATGCTTACTACTAGACTACGAGCCCAGTAGCTCTTATATAATATAAACTAGCTGACTCGTCACTCGTCCATGTATTGTTTTGGCTGCTATAACAGAAATAAAACACAACCTGTATTTTAAGTTTGCCAAGGTTTGGATAGGAAATAGTTTCGAAGGTTAGACCGTCACGATACAACCATCATGAATTCAAAATCAATTTTTTTATGCAAAATATAATTTTACAGATCTCCCTTGGAGCTTCAATACTGTACTAATATGTGGGAATACTATATATCAAAATATCAGCTATCCATAAATATAGATCAGTGGTGCGGGATTACCTCTGCAGATGCCCTGGCGTGTGCACGCTGAGTATCTCCGCGTCGCTGGCTTCCCGGTGCGGCAGGCGGCGCAGTCGCTGCAGCAGACCGAAGTCCCGCAGCCGCTCGTGTATCCGCAGTATCCGCTCCGGACACTCCACGTGGTCGCTGCAATATGAAAAAAAAAAATTATGACACCATGCCACCAATTGGATTCAAGAACAGGCAACCGCTGGGTTCACAAGCTGTAGAGTGGAGACCACATCTCGGCAAGCGCAGTGTGGGACCACCTCCGTAAGTTGTCATTTGTCACATACTGAGGAGAGCTGGCAGCAGGTTAAGACGGTGATATGAATACCGGACTCAGTGGCAGTGGCATGCAATTAGGGACGCCTATGTCCAGCAGTGAACGAAATCAGGCTGATCACAATGTATAATGTAAGTACGAGACAAATATGCAAACTGTTAGCTAATTTAAACGATGGACGCAATTAGTTTACCTCAATTATATAATCATGAAACCGTGTAAAGGGTATGCGTCTGGTCGTACAAACAATATTAGATGTCGATAGAAAGTTTGAATGTGATAGAATTGTTGTAAACAATGTTAACTATTGTAACATATTGAGTGTCCGACATGCGGACTCCCGTATGGAAGTGCTTCTGTGTTCACGTTGTATTTAACTGTTAAACTGCCTTGTGGTCTGGTGGTAGGCATGTTCAACGGCAGATCGCGAGATTCCGGTCGTACCAATAGGTGTTCAACGTTTAGGCGTAGATCCCGCACCTGATTTCTCTCAAGTCGTGTCGGACTACCATCCCATCGGTTAAGGGAAAAGGGTACACCTTTATCTGCGCACACACTTGGGCTCTTTAACATGTTCTGCAAAGTTGGGCAATCCCTATAGTTGGTCGTGTTTATATGAAGAGAATAATGTGTATGTGTGCGCGTGTGTGTGTGTGCGCGTGTGTGTGGGTGCGTGTGTGTGCGCGTGTGTGTGCGCGTGTTTGTGCGTGTATGAGTGCGTCTGTGTGCAGATAATTATTTACCACTAATATCTAGAAGTAAATAATAATGATTGTGGTATTAATTAGCAAGTGCAATAATACTCACGGCTCACATATATTCTTGTGCTTCAACATGGCCTCGTCGTACACGTAGCATACAGCGTGCTGCGGCACTGACAGCTCCGTCACTGGAGAATGTTAAATGCCACTTCGTTTTAGCTATTGTGTAGAATTCTCCAATAATATAGATTTTGATTTGCCCGTTATCAATCGAACAATTGATATCAAAATTCTAAGGGTCGAATGACTTATAATTCAAATAAATTACAAGTTTCAGGTTCACAGTTTCCGGTTAGAGGTAATTAATATTGTGTATTTATTTGTATGGTAGATAAGAGTTTTATTATTTGGCGTCAGTATATGGTTGGATAAAACTCGATGATGAAGTTACATATATATATCATTGACTCATGTCGTGAGAAAATGAAGTCGCACTAACCTCGCTTCAGTTCGTCCAGTCTGTCGAGGTTGGCCCGCACCGTGCGTGCGTCCTGCAGCGGATAGCAGTCGCGCGTGGCGAAGCGCTCCGGTCGGGTCTCTTCGCCGCACCACCGCACGCACGGCATGTGTTTCGTCTTGCGTACGTCGCACACGTTGGCCACCACACCTTAATTGTGAAGAGAAAACTTCTTCAGCGATAAACGCAGTGTTTGCAGTAAAGGAAGACAGACTCTCGAGCCAAGCGCCACAGACGCAGCGTATAGTTTATGTGGCTACAGTGCAGTGGTACAGAAGATCAGTGGTACCGACGCCGCGGAAACACATTATTTCATATAGAATCAGGGGCAAACAAGGAATCGGAGCCTTTTTACATAACTACTATACCGATGCGACACTAAAGGTGTTACTTTACGGCAGTATTATGTGGCGAGAGGTACCTCCCAGGTCGTGCCAGCCCAATTTCATTGCATAGGAGGATGTAGTGTCATGCACTATGCATGTCACAACATTCTCCTATGCAGCAGGGCGCCACCTCTTCCTAGTGTGAATGTTTATAGAACTAGTATCGGCCGCTCTGTCGCGGCGTCATGAGCGCGCTACACGCACGCATAGCCGCAATTGCGCGACGCCACCAGCTTGAGGTACAGTCACGAGCTATAATGTATATACACTGGTCACATTTTCAAAAATATCGTAACATCTACTATTCAAAAAATGTATACGACATTTTGTTTCTAACCTTATTTTTAATTAATTATCGAAGATTTGGTGTAGTCCACACCAAAAGTAGCTATACGCGGGTTTCACAGTAATATAACCGTTACAAAATCAATAAAAAGTAAACACTTGTAATTTTTATGTATCCATAATAGTTTCAAAAATCCGATTGTATAAATCGCACATTTCATTACGAATAACCAGTTTCCAAAAAGAGACCGTTTTTTTTTGTGGCGGGCCAACGATTAGCCACTGAGTGAAATTGTGCCAGAAAGAGTTCGGCATTATACGATATTCAATAAAGATAGCCATAGCCTTATTGTAACAAAGTGCATCAGTGTATATGTATTATTGGTCGCGACTGTACGTTGACATTATGAAGCCTTGCAAATATCTATGATCTCAATTTGGAGTCGTTTATAACAATACACTTTACACTTTGATTGTACTTACCTTGCGCCTCGTACGTGGGCTGGTACAAGAAGCAGCGCCAGTACTGCTTGTGGGCGTAGATACAGTTGAGGATGCTCTCGCGGACACTGGAGTATAAACGACGGGGTTGCACGCATGTTTCCAATTTTTTTTGACCAACTTCGGTCGGATTTAGAAAAAATGAGAACAACGCAACGAGGTATTGTGTATACAATTATAATACATTCTCGAAGTGTTTTGTAGGAATTTATGATAATCCAACTGAAGCCTTGGAAGGCAACGCGTATATGTAGCATTACAATATAACAGGTAGTTATTTATTCACGTTACGAATCTGTCTGTAACGAACGGACATCCCCATGTCCGTAAATTACCTGTCCGGGATTTGAGCTCGCGACCAATGGCCTAACCGGCAGCAACTTTATAATCACTGAGCTAGCTGGTTGTCAAAAAAATATTGTAAATAATAATAGCCGAATATCGGCTACAGCGAGCATCTCTATTAGAAGAGCCATCTGCGCGAGACACATTATAATGCACGAGTATTTGCGCAGACACAAGTGCACTCGCTATTCCCTCATTCTCCTATTAAAATGGGACGGATATCTGACATGACCGGAGAGAAACCAGACGCAGGACTAATAACTTAACGTGCTCACCGAGGCACTGGAGCAACACTCTTAGTGTCAACATCCTTAGTCAGGACAGTTATTAGAATTTGAACAATCCTAAGAGCACTTTTTGTATGGTCCGGCCCGGGATTCGAACCCGGGACCTCACGTTTGTGGCTGAACATGCTTACCTCTAGACCACGAGGCAGTTAAATAATCCACACGACATACCCAATAACCCATCTTAGCATGCTCGAGCGGACGTGCCTTGTAGGACCGCCGCACACTTCATACATGCACAATGTTTTTTTATTAGATCGTAAGTATAAGTATACGTGATTTTATTCAAATCAAATTATAATCGTTGTCTTAAATTATATATACCCATCATAAAAATATATTTTGATATTTTACAATTCCGATTTTTTTAAGCCAATCTTTAAGACCCAGCAAAAGCCAAATCACAAAATAAGATAAAAGAATTGGCCACAATTTACATGATAGGAATAAAAATTAAATTATGAAAAAATATACATAATTAATTAAAAAATAAAATCTATGTTTTCGCGGACACCGTTCGATTGTCGTCATGTCTTTCCATATACAAAACTTCTTAAATTCTTATGAAAGTATCTCATTTACTTCCGTTTTCTCGTTGACTAATAACTCTGATTAGTCCACTGACATTATTATTATTCGAAATGTCAGGTAATACTAATATGAAATTTATGATTAGATTCCGATTCATTAGTAGGTAGTACTACTGGCAATCTAAAATCGATAATTCCGATTCCTTTTCTAAAATAATAGATTACTTCTCTGTACATTGCTGACTGTCAATTATAACATCCTATCATCATCCCAAATAATTAATAATTTATTGGGATGAAGGACTGTCTACAACTCTGGACACAAACCGTACGAAACGCGACTAGATCCTATTAGAATGACTGAACCTTGCTGTTCACAGAAGGGTCCAGTAACATTGGCGGTTGGAGCAGGGTGAGGAGGAAGAAGCAGACAGGGTTGTGAAACTCACGAGTCGCTGGGCGGCGGCGGCGGCTGCAGCGGGGCGGGCGGGTGGCCCAGCAGCACGCGCAGCGTGTGGGCGGCGCCCTCGGCAAGCGACGGCAGGCAGTAGCCGCCCTCCAGCACCACGCAGATGGCGGGGCACACCGCCATCAGTGCGTGCAGCAGGTGACCGTAGCACGCCGGGCTCACCTCCATCTCGCCCTATCAACAACACTGCTTGACTACGACGCCAGACAATAGGATGCTCGACACTTCCCCCATCCCTTTTCTCTCGTAAACAATCAAAAATACTGAACATAACACCGAAATTCTGAATGTCCGTAGCAAGGTTATTTGTGCATAAACATATCGGTACAAAGGTAAAGCAAAGGGATCTCAATCAGCTGCCCTAGCACATGAGCACACGCATTGACTTGGTCAAACTCAAATTTGTGTTTAAATAAGGCACAAATTTTAGTTTGACCAAGTTATGCTATCACTATTTGTTCGCACACGCACGCACACGCACGCACACGCACGCACACGTATAGTAGGACCACATAAAAACGTATGTACATGGTTCAATATTTATTATATACATAACGTATTATCGTCTCGTACCCACTCGTCCCTGTCCGTGTTTAATGTTCGGACCTCTAGAGACTAACTCGACTGTAGCTGTTCTCCTAGTCGACTAGGGGAACAGCCATATTGGTATACACATCAGCACAGTTGTGCAGGACTTATTACAGTGGACAGGTGTGTGCGCAGAGACAAGTACTTTCTAAGCTAGATCGATGGGAGGGCTGTCCAACAGACCGTGCCTACCTTGCACTCCGAGGTAGGGGGACGTAACACCTTCAGCTACCAGAATCCCGATTATTATTGGAAATTGAAAAATTGTTATAACGAGATTTGTCTGACCCACACTGAACTTACACACTTGCTTACAGGTGCAGAACACTATATTATAAACATAATCTTTATCACCTGTTAATGTTAACCCCTACCTTTTTGTCCCCGAGGGCGGAGTCAAAGCCAGCGGATACCAGGAGGATTTGCGGCGAGAACTGAAAGAAACAGATATATCTAGTGTATGCTGTTCGTGCAGAGCATACCTCGGGACAGCCCAGCGCGGCGTCGTACCCCGCCGATACGAGGACCAGCTGCGGTTGGTACTGCAGAGGTGGAAACATACGGATTACACATGTGTGCAGCTCAAAATACTTGTACGTCTAGTCCCGCGGCCTCGGACGTGATGCGTACGTTTCGAGCGGTTTGCGATAATACGGAAACGACCTTAAGATTGGGCAATAATAAACTGACATTAAATTGATTACAAACAAACCCGACAGCTTAATACTATATTTTAACAATCGCGATCACTGGCGAGACAAGTCTGACGACGTCAAAATCTGTCACGCATATACGCACACAATAACATTGTGTCATACAATTACAAATCTAAAAACAAAACTCTCAAACATTACCCTCCTTTTGACGCAGATGAGTGAAAAAACTAGTCCGAAAATTTGCTGCTTAAAATAACTAACATTATGAGCACAGTACGTCACGAATAGAGCAATGAGAGTTCTGACAACAAATTTAAACCCAAAATGGCTACTGGATGCTGGTCGTAATTTTTTCTCCACATCAATACTCTAGCTAACAACGCCACGCGGTTTCACCCACCTAGCTCTGTCCCTGGTTGGAGCGTTATGGCATGTAGTCTGTGGCCTTCTTTGATAAATGGGCTCTCTAAGAGAAAGACTTTTTCAAAGGCGGAACAGTCCTGAGAATAGCGTTGGAGATATATCTTCAGCTTTATAATATTATGGATTTTGCGATGAAATACCTCCAGCGCCATGGGCAGCAGCAGCTGGTGCCAGATGGCCAGGTAGTCCCCGTCGGTGGCGCCCGTGGCGTTGAGCGGCACGTTGAAGTTGTACCCCCGCCCGCCTCCGACGCCGACGTACTGGAAGTCCGACTGGCGCAGGTTGGGCCAGAACGAGCCGTGCTCGTAGCGGTGCACGGAGAAGTACACCACACTGCGTACATGTCGACAGGTGCACGTGTTAAGGAGTCAGATGACTGACCCACCGGTGTATACCGACAGTCGTACTCAGGGCTTCGACGCGGAGCAGTTAAGTGCATCATGCTGCATTGCTGCCCAGCTAGGCCGGTACGACAGCGTATATCACCCTATAATGCCGCATTTGACGATTCATTTTATTGTACTAATAAATCATTAATAAGTTAACAATAGGGTAAAACTGTATTAAGTTATATAATTCCTTTTAGTAAGAGGTAGTGTCATGCCGCATTGCAAACTAATTAGAGCGGCACGACCGCGGAAATACACCTGGCACCGCCGTAAAGTGACAACTGCTCTCGCGTTTCGTCCGGTCTGTGAGTAACTGGCGGCCTATTGGAGGGGTAGCGGATATCTATGGGTAGCGGCAGAAGTCATCGAAAGGCTTCAATTCCTCGTTTGCCGCCATACATTATAAACAACAATGGGTCGACCGGAGGTACCTCTCGGCCAGATGATACCGCCGCCGTGGCAGTTGTGAGTACATACGAGCGGAGCCTGTTGGCGTGACAGCTAGCAGAGTATGGATATGAGGATGAACGTTCCACTCAACTATCATCATGCGATAGTTTGTGTGTATGGCGCGTGTCTCTTTATGCCTCCACGCTAAAACTACTCAAATTTTATTGTAATGGGGCATACATTTTTTTTTATAGTATATAGGGAGAAACGAGCAAACATAGCCTTCTACGACTAGCGACGCCCATGAACATCCACATAATTACCATGCCGACGCGTTGCTCTGCTTCCCTCCCCCCAATGGGCCACCGGCAACTCACAACCCACACGAAACGCGACACTGAAGATGTTACTTTACGGCGGTATTATGTGAGCGAGAGGCACCTCCCCGGTCGTGCCGGCCCAATTCCGTTGCACAGGAGGATGCAGTGTCACGCTCTGTGCATGGCACTACCTCCTCCTGTGCAGCACGGCACTGTCTCGTAGAAACAATTAAAAATGGTACCTAATTGTATGACCGAGCCTCACCTGGGGTCCTCGTAGAACATCTGCTGCGTGGCCTGCCCGTGGTGCACATCCCAGTCCACGATCAGAACTCTGTAAGTGAACTTCCTACAATTTCCTGTGCTTCGCGACCGACGGAGCATCCGCGTCCCTGGTGTTCACTTTATCTGCTAACGTCTACTGTGGTAGACGCTGCGGCGCTGCGTTGCAGCCGAGTGGGGCCAGCGCGACCGGGAGCTACCTCCCGCTCACTCGGTACCGCCACAATGTGTCGCGTTTCGTGAGGTTTGTGACTTTGCGGTGCTCCATTGTAGGAGTTAAGGCAGTACGTCCACATAACAATTATGTGGAAATCTACAGACGTCACAGTAGGCTGCGACTGCTTGTTTGTCTCCTTACACTATACAAACAAATTCACTTGGGTGGCCTGACAACCAAAAATCTAACCCTGGTTGGTGACCTTGATTTTCGCTACGGCTCAATTCATACTAGCGCAGAGTCGAAGCGCATCGAAGCGTCAAATTCCTCACAATCAAAGCGAAGTCGCACGAATGCGAGCGTATTCGCGCGAGAATGCGCGCATTTTCGTGGCATTAGTGATGGACACCAGTTGCCAGTTGAATTTTTGGACCAAATAAATTAATTTCTCGTAGTTTTCCATTGTGATTCACTTCGACACAAGACAGTTTCCGTCCGATTCCGATTGCCGACTGACCAGACGGCGCGTAGTTCGCCTAATAGCCGTTTGGCTTCGCGCGAATGCGCACGCACCAATCAGAGTTGATCGCGCGCAGGCACGCGAATTCCCTCGAATGCGCGTGAATTCGCGCGTCTTTTTTTTTCCTTGGAAGAAATATGTGCATTACATTGTGGAAATAAGGGTGAATTTGCTATATTAAGTTTCGGATTGACGCTTCGATGCGCTTCGACTCTGCGCTAGTATGAATTGACCCTACCACTGTCCGCACAATAGTTGATATTTCATGACCCAATTATGTAAGAGGAGTCTTTGGAACTGCAATGGCATTGAAACCTCCTACTAAATACAATGTGGTGGTCACCAGGGGTGGCAGTAGGTAATCACCTCTCCAGGCCGCGGTTCTGCACGGCGTGCCTGGCGGCGAGCGCCACGTTGTTGTAGAAGCAGTAGCCGCAGGGCTCCGCCCGCATGGCGTGGTGTCCGGGCGGGCGCACGAAGGCGGCGCCGTTCTGCAGCTCGCCGCTCACCACCCGGTCCACCAGCTCGATGGTGGAGCCCGCGGCCATCAGTGCCAGCTCGTGGGTACTCTGGAAGTAAATAAATAAATAAAACATTTACATTTCCTTACTGACTGTACTTGGCATCTAGTGTAAGACTGAGGTCTAAGTGTCGTTGCTGTATTGCAGTCTAATTGCACCAGCATGTTCCAGGAGTAGCCTCTCGTGCGCATAGCACCGGCGTGATTAGTGCAGTTCAGTGGTTATGGGCATTGGCAATCTATTCAATAAGAAAATAATGTATTTCAATATCATATTGTTAAAGTATAACATTGGGAGCAAATACTGAGCAGGCCTCGCGTGGCCTACAGAACATTACACTGACATAAAGTGATACAAGTAGCCATAGATAAAAAACATACAGTACCGGATGTATGTAGATAGCATCGTACTTTGAAGAAAGATCCTCCAAATATTCCACGTCTGTGTTCTCATGTGTCCGAAGCAACATCTCGTACACCTCCGGGGAGTGCAACGAGCACAGCTCCTCGTTAGTAGCTGCTCTCGGAGCAAACTCCTTGCACTGTTCTATTAAATTCAGTTCCTCACACCTAAAATTAATATTTGAATGGTTTATATTATGTACAATGTACTCAGAGCATGCCGTGGAAGATATAGAATTTTGGTTTGTCTTGACCATGGCAAAAGTCAATTTTACCAAGAGAATTGAGATATTTTCACAAGAGCAATTGTGATCTGGGGAAGGGGTGGAGGAGGGTTAATATATGGAATTACTGATGATTACGATGTTTTATCTATTAATGGATTTGGCTACTGGAAATAGAATTTTGTCTTACTGCAAGTATTGCAGTCTTAAATTTTAAGAAATGCGTTAACTCGGGCAAATGAACAATGGCGAGGCTTTGTAATTATCTACATACACCACAACCACAAGTTCAGCTGATGTACTGCTTTTCTTAACTAGGTCTTCTACTTCCTTTCGATAATGAGTGCAGGAGTTGGCTCTCTGTGTGTGCTGAATTTTTACAGCTTCACTAATAGTCAAGCTTACTTCATAAGCCCAAGCATTCATAAGTAAGTTCTACTCCAATAATTACAAAATCTATCATTTTGTTCGACCATGAATCAAGTTTTACTAAAAGAATGAATGGTTCCCGTGGGATAGACTCTAAGCAGGTAGTCTTTAACAAATACAGAATAAATTACCTGTTTATAACACTTATCAATCTCTCAGGACACTCTGGGTAGTTGCTGTCCCAAAGGCAGCGGTGCTCTGCCATTCGTGGTTCTGTCACAAACCCTGTAGGTCCTTTTGTTTTTGTTTTACACTCCATTGCCTAAAAAATGTACAATCACTGGTCAAGCCAAAATAATTGATAAAGCCGCTTTATGACAACAGCTTCAACAGATTATGTGGCATAATAAGCCTAGGAAGTATTATGGCCGGTAGGAGACCTGCATCCCGACAATGGTTTAGGAATACTAGCTAGCTTGTGTAATCTATTATTATCTTGTCTTAGAGGACCACCAGGTCACATAGAAAATTACAACGGGCATCAGCATGTAAATGTTAAGAGCTACTGGAGCTCTCAAGACCTTAACATCAGTGATAAAACACCATTTTGAGGAAAATATGATAAACCACATTTAAAAATATAGACTAGATACCTAATCAAAAGAAGCACTTACAATTTGATAATGATCTTTAAGCACCGTGTCCAGTGTAGTTTTTTTCTTCTGCTGAGCTTTCTTTTTAGCTGCTAGCAAGGCAGAGGATGGCTGTAATATGAAAGGAAAAGCTATGAGACATACAAGATAAATAGACTTACATAAACAAATTCTACATGTCTTGTAGATTAGCAAAAGTACCACAATCCATTTTGTACCTTATTGCATAGAGTTTACAATTTTAATTTGCATATTGTAAAATCATATTGAGATAAAGTTTATCTTAGTAGCCAGAAGTGGCCACATGTGCCTGACACAAATTCTATGCTATTCTACATCTAATAATCATGCGAGTTTAGAAACCCCCACCCTTCCAGACTCAGAAGTACAAAAAAAATCATGACAAATATACAGCAAATACCCAATACTCGACAGAAAAAAGGTGTTACATGTAAATTTTTTTCAGCATTAATGAAAAAAAGCCTAGTGTGGCTCAAAGCGAATTTAATTAATTGTGCGCTAATGCAAAATACAAATATGCTACAAGATTACTATCAAAAGCACCAAACAAATAAGAAATCTCTTTTTATGAATGACAAAATTGTATACTGCTACTTGCATTCATCTCAATCCAGCTATTGCACAGAGATTAAAACCTACCTTTATTATTAATTAAATCCAGAACATATTTTATTTATTTTTACATTAGGTTTTACAATTAATCTCTTAAGTCTCTTTAACAGATTTTTACAATTATTGTATAACAGGACAGCACAAGCATTTTGACATATTCATTCATGATGGTGATTCTATCTCATTCCACAATAAAATCTAAAGAAATGTGCTAAAATCCATTAAAGAGACACAACAATGAATGACATTCATGTAAATATATGAAAACAATATAATCTCCCAAGTTTTAATAGTTATGGAAACTGTTGTTGCAGAGGATTTTTTTTATCAGACCTCCGCACAAAAGTGATATCACAAAAACACAAAAGAAATAAGTGGCTTGATGTGACTGATGTTGATCTTCAACAAAGCACTGTACCAACAACTGACTTGCAAAATGCTTATCAATTTGTTGGTGTTGAGGAAAGCATAGCTACATTACATTAAATTGTGTTCATGTGTCCTACAAGAAAGTTTAAACCTCACAATGTGTCAGCAAGAAGTAGGAGGGGAACTTAAAAATGCAAAAAGAATTAGGATATAAGAAGTGCTTTTCATCAACAATATAGGATGACATCAGTATAAAAGCTTTAAACAATAAATATGTAAAAGTGTAACAGACCAAATGGCACCAAACTCACCCACAAGTGGGACTAGTACAAACAATGTGTACTGAAGTAAAGCTAACTAAAAACATGCTAGCAAAAGATTTAACCCACTAGCTTTTCTGGTATAGAAAATAGTGCTTTGTCATTCTCACAAGATTATGCAAGTATAGGAAGCTTATCCTTACAAGGAACAGATCAAATTAATAACCTATTTGATGATTTACCTTAACACCGGGTTTTAACATAGATCTAGTTTGAATTTTTGCATTTCGAGCACCATTTCTAGTTACTATAGTAGATGGAGGAGTTTTCTTAGCTTCCCCAGCAGATCGGCGGGTTTGAGTAGGCGGCGAGGTTGACTGCATAGAAATCATGAATAAATATTAAATGCCTTGTAATCTAATATTACAAATAAGGCGCATGTCTTGAGTAGTAAGTCATATGGTCTGCAAAAGTTATAATTATTTACCATCTTAGCAGAATTCTGTACGAGTATTAATAAATTTATCACCCTGGAGAAGGACGGTCCACCTACATAATTTATAAAACACGATAAATTACAAAATAACACTACATCATAAATTTAATACACAAACAAAAATGTGACCATGTCCAAAGTAATAGAAATTCAAAGCTTTACTATTTCCTACTTCTTTTATTTTTCAAATGTCAGTTAACTAATACCTATATAAATGTAGATTCAAGAGAGCAATGAAATTTACTTTAGAATTTAATAATATTAAATATTATGAAAATTTCTAAATCTCATTATAATTATATGCTTTAAGAAATAGATATTTTATTTATAATTATGAGCGTTACCAAATTTTTGCTATTGTCTTGTTATTACGTTTTGTAGGAGTTCATTCAGGTGGATGATATGAAGGAGAATAATAGCTTAAACATTAGCTTACCCATGTGGAAAGGACTTCAGTAGCTTAGACCATTTAATATTTCAGTAGTCACCTTTTGTGTATTATGTACTTCAACTAATCTGTCGTCAAAATTTATCTCACCAATACTGTTGTGGAATTATTGAGCACAAAAAGTTCTTAATATGTGCGACTAAATGTTTCACTATTGTAATTCAGTCACGAATACATAACTCATTTCATAGCCCAATCAAAACATTTTTATTTAATTTGTAAAGTATCTAGGCAAAATGTTGGGACATTCAAAATAATCCAGTGCGATTAAAAGTTAAAACGTCAGTGTCATTTTTGAATTTCGAGATAAATGTTTTCTTGATCTTTTGATAAAAAATGTGTTTTAACTTTTAACAGAAGTTCCAACAATGTAGATAACAATTCACAGTATTTATTTTTCTAGTTGTGGATGGCGCGAAGATAAAATGAATTTAAAAACGAATATACTCAATGCTATCACGTTAAACAATGTGGCAAAATTACCGTTGTCTTATTGGCTATTAATAAGCCTACGTTTTTTACTAACACTATTGCCGCAAACGGGATATATTCATCCCGACGAATTTTTTCAGAATATAGAAATTATTGCTGGTGAGTTTAAAAATATTTTAAAATTTCCATTTATATTACTATTTGATTAAGGTTGAGTTATAGTAGCGAGGACTAACAAGGTTCCCTTATTCTCTAATTTTATTGCTTTCAGGTGATATATTTACTATTGATGTGGCAAGAACATGGGAGTTTAATCCCAAATTTCCAATCAGGAATATACTTGTTCCAAAAATGATATTGGGCCCACCGTTGCATTTCATTGGCTTAGCTCATCCATTGACAAAATATTACTTTAACATAAATCTAAAGACTCCTTATTTTTTTTTAACAATACCGAGGATTTTTATTTGTATGCTCTCCTTAATCAATGATTACTGTCTCTATAGAATATGTATTTTATATGGGCAAAATGTTAGAAACAGATTAACCATTTTTGCCAGTTCATATGTTGTGCTTGTATATTGTTGTAGAAGCTTTTCAAATACATTTGAAATGATTTTCTCTTCCCTTCTACTGGTTCTAGTTGCAGAATGCATGTGTAAATCAGATAAAGTTATATATCATGATGAATTCTTACAGGAGAAATATACTAAAGCCAAAGATCCTGTTGAAAAGGTGAAAATATATAAATTACAAACTCATTTGCCAGATCATTCCTTGAACCATGTAGTTGTTATCTCAACAATTATAGCAGTAGGGATTTTTAACCGTCCAACATTTATTGGTTTTGCATTTGCACCAGTGTTTTTTTGGTTGCATAGAGGGCTTGGTTCTAAGGTGGTGGGTTTTAAAGATTTCCATTTCAGAATATTTGCTTTGTTCTTGTGTAGTATACCCGTAATACTTTTCCTTGTAACAGTAGATTCTGGATACTACGGTTATCTAACCATGGCCGATGTCGAGTCATTGCAAATATCCTGGGATAATTGGGTTGTCACTCCATGGAATTTCCTTAGATACAATTTTGATATCGGCAATTTGCATCAACATGGAATTCATCCACACTGGCTGCATCTGGTTGTTAACATGCCACTACTTTTCAATGTGCTGGTGTTACTGGGTTATGCCATGCTAGCAGTACATTTATATAGGTGAGTATAATTTTTATAATTGGTTTCTGAAGTTACTCCCTTAGCCTTTAAATGTGTCACACACCCAGCATTTCTGTCACCGACATACTTTGTTCTACATATCATTGACATGCTGTAAAGTAGCGGCCTACATTTGTATGGGGATGATAGCGCGGTAGGCACTCTATGCACGCCTACATTTACTGGGAACACATCAAAGACTATAGGAACAAACTTGTGTCGGAAGTCAAGACTTACAATTTCATAATCTTAAAGATAAATAGGCGAATTTAGTAAGTGTTGGTGGTGGTGCCACATGCTACATGTAGCCGAATTAGACCGGCGCGTTCGGGTTACCTCACGTTCACATAATACCACCTTAAAAATGGTGCTGTTTCTGTCCTAAGTTTTTATTGGGATCGAGTAAATGCAATCAAAAACACCCGTTTGTCTGTCCCCTTGGTTCCAAAACACTTCTACTTCTTTCCAGAATTCTTGACGTCGACATATCGAGGGTCGTTAAGTTTCGTCTTCACTTGGAGACGAACGCTCGCTCTCTCTCTTTTGCTCCTTTTAGAGAATTTTCCACGGGAAGTATTCTAAACAGTGTGAAGAGTAATTCGAACTATTTAATCCGAATTACTCTCTTTTTTTATTGGTATTCCAACAGCGCAATTTTACTTAACATCGTATCAGAACTCAAAATTTTATCCCCACTACCAATGTAGTGCGTTTCCTTCTATGCACAAGAAGCATGTGGAGCCATAATCCGTATTTCCGAACTGATACCTCTTGGGGATCTTCAAAATATAGTGGTTGCGAAACTTGTAAAGTCTAAATTTAAAAAAATATACTGGTTGGACCACTATATTTTTTAAATTTGCCATAACGACGTTTAAAGTTCAAGTCCTATAAAAATTGTAATTAATTTTTAGAGGCATTGAAGTCTCCTATCGTCTTACGTCTCGAGAAGACTTCAAGAGTATAAACATTTCACGTGAATCCCTCACTTTTCCTTATCTGTAGTGATGTCGCCACATGGAAGACGAAGGGCAGAATTATTCAATAGCTTGTACGCTTCAAATTCCTTTTCCAGATTCATACGTGGGCAGTACAGCAAACTACCAAGGATACAGAGCATCACTGGTCTAATGGTGTTTTCCCTAATCACACCGGTGGCAGTTCTATCGTTGTTCCCACATCAAGAAGCAAGATTCATTATACCGGTTCTGCTACCACTTGTCTATCTGTACGGGAATTACCTCTACCCCAACGAGAGCGACAGTGTAGGCTTGCGACGTTTTAAAAGGTTAATTCGTTGCATATGGTTTATAAGCAACATTGCTTTGACCATATTCTTCGGTTTTATACACCAAGGTGGAATTTATCCTTTTACAAAGGACTTGCATGCGGAAATCAAAAACGGTTATGGTATTCGAACACATGTGTTCACTACGCACAGCTACAGCATACCGACGTTTCTGCTCCAACTGGAAAGCACTTCCAAAATTTGGAAGGGCAGAAACACAGGGCAGGGCTATAGACTGATGCCTACAACGTTCGTGTATAAATATGGTTCATTGCCTATGGATGAGCTGTTTGTGAAGGTAGACGATGTTTTGACGGACTCTGAAATGAACTTGCACAGGAACAAAAAAAAATATAGACTTTATATCGCATCACCATGCTCTCTAGAACAGGAGATACGCCGAGAAGCGAGTAAATATTATTACATTAGTGTGGTTAATGATAGGTCTTATTTTCCACATTTTTGCTCTGAAGCATTTCCAAAGTTCCCAGACGAACACGACCAATTTTGTATTCGGCATCAATCGCTATCGTTAAATGAATCTCAAGCTGTGGATCTGACTATGTATCAAAGAATCTCATGTTTTATAGACAAGTTTTGTTTGAGAATTTATAGCGTAAGACCAAAGGTTTAATAGTTTAAAATACTCAGATCAGGCTAATCTAAATTGGAAATGTTATTAATGATTTACATTTTGTTATAGCATAATTGTTTATAATTTGACCATGGCCATTAAATATGTTTTTTTATATTTATATGTCATAACACGTCGACTATACGAAATTACGAATTAGTACTCAAGGCAGTGCCAGGTTAGGCTAGCGCTGGGCATGTGACATAGTACATTCCATGAATACAATTTGCCCTTGGTTTGTAATCATTGTGTTACTTTGCTTCACAGCGGGCTCCCTTTATTGATTTTAATACGGCACTGATTTAGGAAATTATTTACACATATTACCTTCACTCAATTACTAAATTATAATATGCTCAATCGGTAACATATGTTATGGATTTATTATTGACAAAATCTAAGGAAAGTGTGTAAATGCAAATGTCATACAGGATTGTACCTGTGTATAAAAATTTTGGTTCCCAATTCACATGCTGACCCTAGAGAGTTAGATGGGATTTAAGAATCTTTAAATTTATATTTGAATGATTCTAAAAATATGCCAAATATGCTTGGTAAGATCTTCAAAGAACAATTATGTTGTACCCTCATCTTACCTATGACTTGACTTGAACATTATAGGGTATATATACATATATGTACATATGAAGTGGTAAGGCCCACTACGACTAGCCATTAACAAGCAAGTGACGCACTTATTGCTTCAGCATTAAGTAGTCGTGCTACAACGAACGCACGCAAATGCGCTGCATGCATCTCGACGGCGTTTTTTATCGCCGCCCTCTATATTTTATTTCGTGGTAACAATTACAACAATCACACAATATTTTAGTTGATTGAATGTTTTGTCACTTCTTAGTGAAATGTTCAAACTTGAATAAATAAATGAACTCTATGTACTTTCTCCACAATTTAAAATTGAAAACTTATATAAAGTTTATTTATTTATTCAAGTGTTATAAATTAGTATTTTCGCCAATTCGTCACGCTACTGGCCTCTAATCATAAGCGTGCCGCAATCAAAAAATACAATTATGTATATACCTACCTACTTCTAGATTCATATACTTTTGTAAAATAGTAAAAAAATGTAACCCACCTTTAAAATTTGAAGTACTGGTCAAGCTTTATTTAAAAGACATTATGATTAATACCTACATAAATATTTGACACAATTATTCTTGTGGTAGGAGAAAAAATATTTATTTGAATCTCATTCCACCGCTAGAAAACTCTGGATTTTATCGGGGTTTCGTTTTCATTATTACGTACCGACTTATTACACGTGTACGGTATTAGAGAGATCACATTGCGATATCCGGTATTCTCAAAAAAGGCGCCATTGGCAAGTCATGTGTTGCCCTGCATCGTCGATGACGCCAAGTTTGTGCATGGACAATTACTAATAACACGACTCTTTTTATTACACGATCATTGAGATTATTTTTAACTGTGGAGTCTAAAGCGTTAGTTCAATTAGGTACCTATATTTTAACCTTTTCTTTTTGTAGCTTGATAAATTATAAAAAGACTACTCAGTGTACCCAAGTCTCAGCATTTGCCATATTTTAATAATTTTGCTTATATATAATAAAGACTTATAAAAAGTAAAAAAGGAAAAATCTTGATTGTGACCTTTGAATTTTAAATGAAAAGATACACAATTTCATATTGAACTATCATTGTAAAGAGGTCTTGATTGTACTCAAAAGGTTTTTTTTTGCAATTTCAACAAGATCATGCGGATTTTGGTGAAATTGCAAAAAACTGCTTTGCTCATGCTTTACTCATATGTGTCATAATTACTACTAATTGTGTAGCTAAAATATTTAAATTCTATTAATTGTTATCTAGTCCATGAATTGTAATCTCAAAATTATTCTTAATTAATTGAAAACAATTTTTATATAACATGAAGTATGTGTTTAGTATAGTATAAAAACGAATTAGATATTTATGTACTCTATTGTAATTTATAATGTTTTGGACCGATTTCAACGTTTTACGTTTCGACTGTAGTTGTTTCAAACCTCTTATTAATTCTTATTCGATTTCCATAATTTGATTGAGTTTGATAAGATATATTTTCTCAAGTATAAACAAAAGTTGTAATTTGCTTCGTTGTATAATAATTTGACATCTCACCGTGTAGCGTGTAATGTAAGTGACACGGTATCAAGTTAATATCTTCTGCAGCTGCTCCGGATTAACTGGCACCTGACCAAACGAATTAAAGGGACTCATAGCAGCTGAACTATAAAAAAAGTTACACGGCAGATTCTAATGACCTTAATACTCAAAATGATCAAAAACAAGCCAAAAGTTTTTTTTACAGTTCCACGCTAACTTAATCCGTGTGTAACTGCGGATGCGTCCGCGGAGAGCTCTACGATACGGTGCGTTCACACACGACCCCACAATTCGTCTTGTAGTTTTCTAATTCTGTAGTTTCTTAATCCGGCACTGGACGTGCATGTCACTATGCATCTTCAATTTGTGACTCTGTTCTATTTTGTTATGCTAAATATATATCTACCGCTTATCACACTTGTTTAAGTAACATCTATTTAATATATTGTTCTCGCAGCATTGAAAATGCTTTTATGATCCATCCAACTGATCCTGGGTGAGTTGGAAGCAGTGACGTAACTATACCGTCTAAGGGATGTGCATCTTCTGGGCCATTACCAACATGAAGAAACGAAACCATTGAATGTGAGGATTGTCCTGTCACCTAGAAGCACCTATTGGATGGAGCCAGTCGCAATTGGGCTGCGTGCCACCATATTGTTACGCCAGTGGTTAGAAGGCCGTGTTTGATAGATATTCATGTTATGGTGCAGTTACTTATGTGGCGTTATTAGTGGGTTATTTACAATATTTCGTGTCTTAAGCATTCATATTCGACAAAATTTGTTTGTCCAATTTTGTTGATGCTAGAAAGCTAGATGCATGCCCAAAAAGGTTAAATTTTAATTATGCGGGTCACATTCAAGGACACGTCTCTCATTCTTAGTCCTTTTTAATATAATTGACCCGTTGCACATCTGTTGCCTAACATGTGGTAAACAATGTCATCAGAGACACTTCCCCTGACGATAAACTTTGAATCGTCTGGAATAGACGCATAGGCCAACATTAACTTAAGATCCGAGCTACGAAGTATTAATATATTACGAAGTATACACATACGTATAAATATACATACATACATATACAGTTTATTGATAGAAATGTCGCGTACCATACATACGCTCTGGAGGATAAACGCCTCCTACGTTTCGTCGTCAAGGGGATTCCGAAGGAGTTCCCCAAGTAGCGAATCTTCGACGACCTCAGAAATCAGAAGATTCCCGTGCTGGAAGTACATCGGATGTACCGACACACCAAAAGTGGGGAGACCACCGCGAACGTATTATACAACATGGTACTTGTTATACTTACTTGGCCAGCAAGCGGAGGGCACCAGGGCAATGCCACCGGTGCCAGCTGTATGGGCACTCAGCCCGAAATTGCCAAGGGTGCTCGAGGTGCGTCAAGTGCCTGGGAGACCAAAGCACGGCGGACTGTCTGACGGACAGATCCACCACCGAGCCCCCTGCGTGCGTATTTTGCGGACAAGTTGACCACACGGCCAACTACAGAGGATGCCCGAAGGCCCCCAACTTCTACAAGAGGAGGGTACCCAAGCCCCCGGGGCATCTCAAAGCCGCTGCCCTGGGCGCAGAAAGCCCTACAGGCGCCCAAGCGCCAGACACATACGCAGGATGACTTCATCCCTGCCCCTTCACCCGCCATTAACGCGTGGTCCCGGCCTCCAAAGATCGCGGGGCCCCAAACGGCACAAAAGGCCATTCTTCCCGCTCCCCCTCAGCCACAGAGGGCCCCGAAGCCTCATATGGGATCGGGGACACAGGCACCCGCCCCACTACAGTAGGGAAGCAGGGCTAAGGATATTGTAGCCGACTTTGAATTCTTAGCGGAATTCATAAAGTCAGTCGATACTGAGGAGGTGCAACTGTTTGCACATAAGGTTAAATTTGGTACCATGGCGGAGAAGATCCAAGTCATGCTTGACCACGCAGCGCTGGTCGAGACGATATAGCGATTAACGAAACAAAGTCTCCCAATGGCTCCCAACTCAATAAGACTTGTGTCGTTTAACTGAAACGGCATCACATCGAACATCCATGAGTTGCGGGACTTCCTCCCGGAACATAAAGTACACATACACATCCTTCTAGTGCAGGAAACGTTCCTAAACGCTAGAAATTCAAATCCGCTTATTTGTAACTATAATATTGTTCGAAACGACGGGACCCGAACCTGTTTGGGGGGTACAGCTATCTATTACAAGAGGTCCCTCCATTGTATCCCATCTCTAGAAAATCTAGAAATATCCCTTTGTAAGCTATGCATCACAGGAATCGATCGGCGAATCACACAACGGAGGCGAAGTGTGCAGGCAAGCCCTCCGAAAACTCGAAAGAGAAGTCAAATAGGCTATACCAAACTTCATTAACAGGAGATGGGATAGAGCTCTCGCCAGAGCTATGAAGTCCGAACCGGTGGAACAAATGCCACCACTATACGAGATGACGAAAAGGCGGAGTGTCTAGCCGACACACTAGAGTTAATGCAGTCCTAGTTCCCTCCCCACAGACCCCTCCCACATAGGAGAGGTTCATAACATAGTAACGGCCCGCCTGGCTGTGCCGCCGGACGATGATGATGAGATCATACGTCGGACGGACACAGAAGTTGAGGATCTAATAAAGAACCTTCACACGAAGAGGGCCCCCGGGCCCGACGGAATAACCAATAAGGCACTGAAACAGCTGCCGCCCGTTATTATAAACCTCTCAGTGTGCATCTTTAACGCCCTTCTGGCGCAGTGCACTTTCCCAGACATGTGGAAGGAAGCCATAGTGATTGGCATACACAAACCGGGAAAACCCCGGAAGGAGCCCACAAGCTACAGAACCATACGTCTCATAAGCTCGCTAGGAAAAATCTATGAAAGGATAATTTTCGCACGCCTGAAAACCGTGATACGAGAGAAAAATCTCTTCATGGACAAGCAGTTCGCGTTCCGCGACAGCCACAGCTATCCACAACAGGTTCACCGCCTCTCGGAGTGCGTACTCTCGGGACTCAAAAGACAGGGCCGGCCACGCGGCACGGTCGCTGTATTCTTTGATGTAGCAAAGGCGTTTGACAAGATCTGGCATCAAAACCTCATCTTGTGTTCTGGCATCAAGGCCTCAACTGTACCAACTAGGATTGCCCGACAGGCTGGTGCTGATCGTAAACAGTTACCTAGCAAACAGGCAGTTCCGCTACAGAGTGGAGGGCGCCCTGTCCTCCCCTCGTCCCCTCAGAGATAGAGTTCCTCAAGGATCGGTCCTCTCTTCCACCCTCTTCAATCTGTACACAAGCGACATACCATGACACCCCAGCGTCCAGCTGGCGATGTTCGCGGATGACACCGCACTGTACACGTGGTACCTCCCCAAATTCGGAGCCAAGCTACTCCAAAAGGCCGTCACCGAACTCGGTGAACGGTCCTTAAAGTGGTGAATAAAGGTAAACGCTGAAAGGAGTAAGTCCATACTCTTCTCCCGAACCCCGCCCTCTCACAAACGAGGAGACATGCCCGCCATTCTTTTCTACGGTAATACGATAACGAGATACCTAGAGCAGAGACGGTAAAGTATCGTGTCGATGAGCGTCAAGAATCACATAGACAACGTTATGAAAAAGGCACAGCATGTCCTCTTCAAACTATGTCCTCTTATTAACAAGAAGAGCAAAATGGCGAACAGGCATAAGCTCACCTTGTACACTACATGCATACGACCGATCATGTCGTACTGCAGTGCAGCATTCGCGCCCATGGCCCCGACCCAAATAGAACGTTTGCAGAAAATGCAGAATAGGTTCTTGCGCATGGACACTGGATGCCCGTGGTACATTCGTAACATCGACCTACATTGCGACTTTCACTTAAGTACTTGTAGATACCTTCATTTTTTTAATAACATTCAATAGAGATGATTGACCTGGTGTTTGCCAGTATCGAATCGGTAATTTTTTTGGGTTCGATACCGAAATTCGCCTCGTTTTATCTTAGTGGCATCCGTAGTTATAATACTTACTTAATTTGTAAAACCCAATAATAAGTAAATCATAAATATATAAAATTAGAATTTTGTGCTAACACTGCCATTAATATCGCGTATACATACTTCTCGTACTTGTTTGTAAAATGCGCCACTTAATTATTTTTGACAGACAAGCACTATCTTTTTAGCAGGTCTGTGATTAGAATACCAAATACTATTTGTATTAATTTAATAAATAAAAATGTTCATTATAATTCTGGTTTCATTTAAATAAATAAATAAATAAAATAAATTTATTTTATATTTAACATCCATAAGGTGTTATTAAAAAAATATATTAAAAAACATGGGGAGAAATATCTTAAATCTATGTTAGTATAAAATTTAGTTTTTAATTAATTTCTTCATTTATTACGCCCAACATTATGCATATACACTGACGACTGCATGCACCAAATTGGGCAGTCAGGCCTTTCACTAAAGACCCTCAGAATAGTGTTAGTACTTCCATGAATCCTGTGCATAAGCGCCGCGATGTGCTTCCGGATAACAGCATAGAAGCCAACGGTGTGGGCTTGCGCAAACATCTATGATGCACTACAGAATCGTGGGAGCCCCAACACCACCCTGAAGGCATTATTATTAAGTACTTATTGGTTTTTGATACTAATTTGTCCATTGGACACTAATCATCATCATCATTACACATCCTTATCGGTCCACGACCGGACATAAACCCCATTCAAATTAACGTCAAGCCGAAAGCTAGAACTAAATACATGAAAACCTTAATTAAATTCTAGTAACAAGACGTTGCTGGGTTGCAGTCAAACCAGGGGAACGCAACAACCGCGTGGGGTGAAGTACCAGCTACGCTGTCGCGATTCGTGCGGCTTGCTAATTTCGGATGGCTAAACGTATGGAGATCGGCAAAATAGCACCGAAGTATAGATACTACCAAGACCCGCTAAAAATAAAGCTTTAGGAAGACGCGGTTCGTGGATGGCACAATTTCAATCTTTTGCAGGTGCAAAAAAGTAGCCACCGGGGGGACGGGGGCGTCTTGTGGGTCGGTCATACAGCCGGGGGGTGACTCGCGCTTAACCGGTGTAAATTTATAGTTATACTTATCGTTAGTTGTTAATACTACAATGGCTAAGGGAAAGGGCGAAGGACTAAGCTACTGCAAAATCAGTGGTTGTGCGGATATCTGTGACCGTTTCCCCCTTTTCGGTCCCAACAGTAATCACCATAGGGTAACCCCCACAATAAATTTCCGGTTTGTCTCTTCACATCTGCGGGAAAAGAGGGGGGGGGTGTCCCCCCCTATCGTCTCCCTAAACCTGAAGACAAAAAAGTCTTTCGTAGTCATTCGAACTGTTAAGGCTGGACAAGCGCCGCCAATCAGTAGTAGGTCCCTCCGAAAAAAAAATGCAGTTTATTAGTATCTATTGAGATTAGTGTTTATGAGAATGACACAATCGAGACGTAGATTTAATATAGATACAATAGGGTAGCCAGCATAAAAGTTAAGTTAAAACGCATCTTATTCTCTGTTTCATTCATGCGAAAACAAAAAGATATTAAGGTAAGGTAAGTAATGTATTTTTTATTTTCCTACTGTAATAACCAACTCTGAGACCCGCAGTTATAGGACTGCCTATGGCTTCCCTATTCTCAATTACCTCTATGATGTTTCAAATTTCAATTCCAGAGATGTAACTTAGATATCCTTCTATATTCCATATATTGCATCAATAGTATTGTTCTCTACGCTTCTTCTACGATCTTGATTTCAATCAATTCACGAGCAGTTGCCACTTCTGACCATAGATAATACTTATATACCGGTGACTTAACAGTTGACATTTGTTCCTACTGTAAGTTCGGAGATTGATTGATGCCTTAGGTCCGTTAGTATACTATATTATTTTTATATTATTAGTGGATAGCGTGATAATGCAGGAAAATATAATAAGAGACTCTCTAGATAAATGTTTGCAGGTTATAAAAAAATATGAGTGGCTTCTGGAATTATTTGTTTTGGTAAGTGCATGAATATAAGTTCCCTGGATTTTTGTGTGGAACTTGAAAAATTAATACTATTTTATTGAATCTACAGGACTTCTTTGTTGACAACCACTGGAGAAAGTTGCCAACATCTTGGCAATATAGTTTTAAAGATATGGATCCCCAAGACTTAGGCCAAATACTCACAGGAAAACAGACCAAGCATGTTCTTCCTCTTGCATTTCTTGCCCTAATAAAGTCGGCTAATGCTTTAAGTTTACCAAGAGAACAAAAGAAAATATGGTTAGACAACAAGGATGATACAAAATTTAAGAATTTGTTCTTAAAACATGTCAAATTAAAGAAAAGACATGAGATAAGTTTAATGGCCAGTGTGGTGTCAACTATAGCACAACAGTGCGGTTGCAATACAGTTGTAGATTTTGGTTCTGGATTAGGCCACATGACTAGAATCCTATCATATAAATACAATATTAATGCTATTGGGATTGAGGCACAAAATCAATTAACAGAAGAAGCTAGGTCTGTATTTTGGTATGTATATATACTTTAATTAGGTGTAATCATTGTAATAGTAATTGTAATAAAGATAAACAGTGCTAAGAGTAATTTGAAACAGCAAAATTTAACTCCTTTTAGAAAATTGGATCTGCAATGGGAATATACAGCTAAGAAAAAACTTTCATTGGAAGAAATTAGTAAACTTCGCAGGCCAGAACATCAAAATGTTACTTTATCCTCATCAAAACAGTTAGAGAAAATAACAAACAATATGTCTTATGGTTTGATTGGTTTACATCCTTGTGGTGACTTGGGACCACTCCTAATTAAGCACTTTGTTGAGTGCCCCCTGGTGAAATTTATTTGCATCGCTTGCTGTTGTTATATGAAGTTAACTTGCAATGAAGAGCCTCATGGATACCCAATGAGTGAATATGTGAAACAATTGGATAGTAAATTATCCTATACCCTCAGGGAAATATCTTGTCATTCTATAGATGTGTATTGTGAGAGGCTGTGTAAAGGAGATTACCAGGACTTAAAGGTAAATAAAAAAATGGTTACAAGAAATTACACAACTATCTTCTCAACCCGACAAGTGATCCTAGACAACTTTCTATTTATTATTCAAGCTTATGTATCCATCCTTGTGAGATTTTTATGTTCCCTCCTACAGTCTTAGTAGTATAACCGTAGACCTGAACTTATGCTGTGGAAGCAAAGAGAGAACCACATACAGCTTAAACAGATTATTATAAGTGCTCATCTGAAGACGAAACTAGGTTCGAGGATGAAAGAGTGACCGACCCCTTCTCTTGATGAGAGAGAAGCACCCAGAGATGAGTGTCTGTAATAGCTACTTTAACTATTATTTTTAAGGCCAGTAGGCCCGAGAGGTATCTCCTTCCCCGACTGACATTGGGGACAACTCGCGCGCGGTGGCTAAAATGGCGCTCATGTGAACATTTGGCTCATGGAGAGGATCATGTTTGGCCAAATCATTGGTATTTAGATTTTGTATTCATAATGCACTGACATATGTTAGAACTGGCTGACCTGGCAAATATTGTTTTGCCCGGTTGGGTGAACAACACTTATCAATTAGGGGTAGGAAAAATAGATAGTAGCAGATTATCTGACGTACATAACATGGTAAAGACCGGTAAAGCCATTTTGAATGTATAGAGTAACTAACATTGTGACATGAGAGTTTTATATAATTATAAAATATACTTAGAATTGTTTGATTTCATGTTTTTCAATTTAATGTTAGATTATTGCCAATGGTAATAAAACTATTTAATTGAAGCCGTAATTGACAATTCAATTTGTGGTGTTCTTGGATTAAATAATAAGATTTGTTTCAATCAGTGGAAGTAATGATCTTTTTCAGTCTATAGCAATGCAATATTGCATCTCAATGCAGATGTATAACTTAAACTATATGTTAAATCATGTTAGCACCATATTAATGTATAATATGGACAATCAAAGTCTACTTGCACCATTTATATTTTCAGATCCATGCGTATAGGGCTGCTCTTGAAAAGTTACTTGTTGATATTGATCCTCAGATGAAACACATGCCGGTGAGAAGTATCAAACATACTAACAATATGTCATTTGAAAGGTGATTTACTAATGAGTTTAGCATGCGATATATAGATTACGCTAGTAGCTCCCTGGCCTTCCACACGCGCAACTCTTGGCCTAATGTTTATATCGTCCTGGCCTATAATGTTTCTAGTGAATGTAGCAATTATATTAATAATATTTTTTCAAACTCAACCAGAGTATTTTGTTCAAACAAAAAAAAAATACTTTACATGATTATCGTTTCCTAATCGATTAGTGAACGCATTGCTTGACAGAGTGCAACAGACTACTTGTTACACTCTTTTGCTCGTAGGCTCCTCCCATTCGGAACATTGCTATGATTCGGACCTTTACTATGACATCATACTTTGTCGTACACGCAGCTAGAATTATCGATGTACTCGATATTGTCACGCTTAAAACTTCAGATTATATATTACTGTGGTTTCGAAGATATTGGCCTATGCACTATACTATGCACAATTACGTGAATTGGGGTAAAGAATCAAGTAGGGCAACGAATTGACATAACTTCTTAGCCGGAAGCTTATAAGCGTCGCTCAGTACTGACCAAAAGGTCTCCCAGGTACCTGGAGGTGGCCACGGCACGTCTGTCTCTGCCGCAGCTGGACGGCTCGGCTGCATCAGAGCAGCTGCGGACGTGGCGGCGTGTGGTGGTGCTGTACACGATGCGCCTGGCGCTGGCGCCGCTGGTGGAGACAGTCGTACTGTTGGATAGGATGCTGTACGTGTTAGAAAATGGTATGTACAACAATTATTGTTTACATAGACAAAGGATCTATGAGGCTATTAGACAAGTATTCGGTCTCAGGCCATGTGCTTCCATTTGGTTGGGACACAGTTATAAATGCTCAGTTACTCACTTTTGAAGTATAGCGACCACTAGCTATTACGAGCACAAAAAAATATTTCGATTAAGGCTATAGACGTACTAAATAATTCCGTAAGATGCCATTTCGGCTAGTAGCTAAGTCAAGCGGACACCATCGGAGAAGAGAAGAGGATAACACTCACGTGAACTAACAGCTATGCTGCTTATGCTTAAGTTGTCTCAACGATTCTCCCGTGGGGTCATCAATTAATTACTAATGGATGAAGTACAAAGTGGCAGAAGCACTGGATCCAGATAACTTGGTGAAGTAGTACTATGTGTAGCACCACTTCTCTGATCTTGCTGAATGTCTAACTGGTAGTCTCTAATCACCAAAAAATAATAATCTCATGTACACCACTTCCTACCGCGCAGAACTGTAGTGTGGAACCAGCTGCCTCTCTCGGTATTTCTATCCGATACGACTTAGATGTCATCAAAAAGAGCATACGCCGGAACGAGCCGGGAACGCGTCTGCAAGACGCCTAGTTTTGTAGATGTCTAGGGGCTATCTCATAAGCAAAATATTTTCTTTAAAACTTTATGCAAGAGACATGCCTACCCTACTTTAGATAGTATATCTGATTGAAATTTTTTCTTCAGTTTGTTGAATGGTAAACAAACGAGTGTTTGGCGATCTATTTGATATATTACGTGTGAAATAATTATAGAAATCCTTGATAAATGACATTTATTAAAGAGATCGCACAACATTTATTACAACAAACAATTATTTAATATTTACACTGGGTTAGAAGACAGAGACGTGGAGTGTCCAGCTGCTGCAGACATGCCTGGTCTGGTTTGCATGCGATCATGCTTGCGAGCTACGTCGTATATGCGATAAGTTACTGTCACGATGACAAGTTTTTAAACTAAATAGCATAGAGATGAAGCAACGACTCTGAAATCTCTGGAACAGGTTTACTTCTAGATTGAAAAAAAAAAAAACAGTGTTGACAAATAAGTAACAAGTCAGTTGCTTATTAGTTATCTTTGGCACATTAATAAAATAGCATTATTTTCTTTGTCATTTATGTTATCTACATGATAGAGAATGTGGGTAGACCGATTTAAAAGAGAAATTAGTAGATTATCTAGGAGAATGAACAATAAAGTGTAAAAAACTCATTTTATTGTAACTGTCACTCGTATTTCCTATTGCAGGACTGAGCTGTGAAATTCATCCCGTCTTTGACCCTCGGATTTCTCCACGCAATCATATCATCATCGGGAGGAGACCCTAAAGTTTTGAGCATCAGTGGAAATTGTATGCAAAAAAAGTAACATCCCAAATAACAGCCACGATTTGTTTAAAATGTGCGTTTAAAACATGACAATTGAACTGTGACCTTGAATGTTCAGTAATCTATCTACGGGTCTCAATAAGTGTGTAACCATAGCAACGCAGCCCGCGCCGTCATTCTCCGTCCACTGCGGAAACAACTGTCATCTTGGTTCAACTTACACGCCGCAATCTGTACTATGCTTACTTTACAAAACATATATTTATTTGTACCTACAAGTAAATATATGTTTTGATCGTTTTCGCTTATTTTATTTAAATTTGCATCTACAGATGTGACTGTAAATTTATATTAATCAAATTTATACATAGATTTAATTTTAAAGTCATTTAATATATTATTGATTTTAATCTAGTAGCAAATAAATTTCCTTAAACTTTTATGTCTGTAATACGGAAAAATTGGTCTCGTTTAGCATTCTTGCTTTTGCTATTATAAAAGTGTTAGTTGATATGCACCTGGTGCACGTACATACTTCTGAAATAATGAAAACATGTGTGGAACCCATGTAATAAAATAGATGACACTATGAAAAATAAAATGTTTTTGTTAATCTTTATAAAGTATTGAACCAATTATCGGTATAATATCAGTAATCATTATTAAACCAAAAACTCTTAATTAATAATACATTTTTTTATATTTCGGTCAAGTGACACAAAACGATCGGAATGGTCGATATCGCGATGACGAATCATGCTTGGCAATATAGCAATTATCTTTGACCATATGCCATACCATATAATTAATATGTTGCTGATTTGATTTCTAAACATCGCAGATTGTTTAAGGTTATATAAATAATAATACAACAAATGCTTAGTGGCATTTAAAAACTAGTTCGCTCCAACAGTGACTAATAAATGAACTGAGTGGTGTTTAAAATTATGTTTATTCTCTATTATATATAAGCTATTCCGTATATTTGAATAAGCCTACTAAATTTTACTGGAAAACAGCGTAATTATATTACCTAATTGGTTTATCTTAAACAGGTCATAACGAATTTAACAAAAAGTTAAATATTCTATATATTTAGTAAGTTAGAATAGATTCATCATCGTAATATTGTTTTCATGTGAAAATAATTTATTTATGTTTATACTCGTGACAGCTGTTGTTGATCAAAATGTTGTAAAAAAATAATAAGGTAAGCTGTTCAACAGATGACGTCACTTGGCATTGTTATTATAAATCAAGCTTTGTTCGACTCTCTTGTCGGATTTGCCCTTGTCTTGTATATTAATTTTAAAAATCAATAAATTATTTGCTTCCTTATCCAAAAATAATCTTATAATTGGTCTAATAATATTTTAAACAAATGGGTCTCCCAACTTTTTGATGGGTAAGTAAATACTCGTTTTCATTAAATCTAAAGTTTGAATAAATATTTTTTTTTTAATATAAATAAACTCTATATTTAGATATAGATTAGAATTTTGGATATACATACTTAACTGAGAAGTTAACACTCAAATTGGCTAAAAGGAATATAAGTTAAGTCGATACACTCAGTCTCAGGGGTGAAGATAGACGCGGGCGGAGCGGAGCGTATAATTGTATATAAATTGTGTAACATCTTATTTACACCATTTGTAAGCAGATTGTTTTGTATAGATATTTATAATTAATTGTAATATACTGTTTATACTATTTCCACAAACTTATTATATATATTTAAATCAATAAATTTGTGGAAATAGTATAAAGAGTGTACTTTTTAGTTAAGTTATAATTTTAACTAGTTAACGGAACTCGACTAATTGTTCAAAGTAATGAATAGGAATAAATTGTCTGTTTTTTAAAGTGATAAATATTAAAGAGACAAAAGATACACACACAAATTTTATGCATTACAAAATATTTCAGTGCTATAAAACAAAATTTTCTGCTGACCGCCTGCACGCGAGGCCTGGAAATATCTCACCCGTCTCTTCCCTCTCCTCCACTCCGTGCACGTCTAAATACATCCACTACACCACTGCATACACCAACGTAGTAAAAAAATTTGGGTTACAATTTAACAACGAATCCGATATTCCATGTGTGCGTACCGATCGCGCAGCGAGGTTTGAGCGCTTTTCGAAAGTTTTGTTAGCATATTCGTGCACGGCGCTGATAATACAGTCGCGTATTAACAGCGCTGTCGTGTATACAGCTGATAATACGGTCGTGCACGCATCTACACAGCCGTACACACATCTACACAGCTGTACACACATCTATACAGCCATACACACATGTATACAGCCGTACACACATCTATACAGCCGTACACACATGTATACAGCCGTACACATGTATACAGCCGTACACACATGTATACAGCCGTACACATGTATACAGCCGTACACACATCTATACAGCCGTACACATGTATACAGCCGTACACACATCTATACAGCCGTACACACATCTATACAACCGTACACACATGTATACAGCCGTACACACATCTATACAGCCGTACATACATCTATACAGCCGTACACACATCTATACAGCCGTACACACATCTATAGAGCTCGCAGTACAGTCGCGCACGCCGCTGCATATAATTCATACTAATCAAATAACCAATAACCAATAGGCGTGGGCGCATGGCATTTCCCGCCTAATGCGCATTCAAACGCTCAGAACTCGCAGCGACACCTGTATACTCTTGAGCAGGCTACAGTATCACGCGGTGGGCAGAGGCTGGGGGAGCATCGGTGCCGGCTCGTCCTCGGAGTCGTCGGAGTGCACGCGCGTGAAGCGCCGCCTCTCGAGCAGTCTGCGCAACTTGAACTCGCCGTGCCCGTACTCCCAGCGGCGCCGGTTCACGCCCTTACGACCTGTTTTGCATGTATGACATGTAGTAAAAAGATTTTATATTGACTTACGAGTTATAGCCTGTTTCCTTATTTAAGTACAACTAGTAAAATGAAGTGGATTTACCTCCATGCAGATGAAGAGACGATGAATCTTTAAAATGTATATTTACTTGTTTCAACCTTATGTACGTAACAACTATGTCTACGTACAAATTAAAGGTACAACATAACAAATCTACTTCATTGATAACAAAATAAGTAAAACTAATTTAGGGAGTTGTATCTCTTTTCATTTAGATTAATAAGTACAGTAGGACACGCCTTATACCCGTCGAATATTGTCTATTAAGTTTAATAATAATTTCGTAATTGGACTTTAAAAGTATATAATGAAAGTAGTAAGAAAGAAATAGGTATACCATTCATCGTTACACTGTTCTGTAACCGGGACCCAATCGCGTACGACCTTAATTCGAGAGCTGAGGTAAATACTTTGATTAAAGTAGTACGCGATCTAGTCCGTTTACAGCATAAAGATATCGTTCACAACTAACCTCCTTAAAATCTTTCAATTATGTAGTCTTCACCAAAAGCTCGACAGATTCAAAAATACAAAACTGCTTAACACGATGCACATAATTGACACAATAAAACACGTCAATTTTGGAGCACCAATATATAATGGACATCGTAATTAAATTTAAATATACCGTACGTAATTTTCTTTTCTGTGCTCATAAGCTCATACCGCTCATAAGGTGTCGTAAATCTATTTCACTGCTTTTGGCATTGACTGTACTTACCGACACACACACGTATTTAAGCTAAAAATTATTGTAGGACCAGAAGTCTCTAGAGAAACGTTTACACTCATTCACTCCAGAATCTGAACCTCAAATCATAAAATTACAAAATATATTCAGTGTCTGGACACTCACAGCCGGTTTCGTATAACATAATTAATAAATATTGTCAATCCTATTTTATTCTTAAAAATAATTGAAATGTGTGCTGAACTGAAGGAAAAAAAACTGATACTTCTACTACTATGACTTCAGTCTTCTGATTGCTTGTTCATCATTATCAGCATCAGCCCATATCGGTCCACTGCTGGACACGGGCCTCTTTCAATGAACGCAAAGACGACCGATCTCCCGCTACTCGCATCCGTCCCGGACCGGCTACCGCACGGAGATCGTCTTCCCACCTGGTGAACCGTCGACCATGTTTATTTTTCCTAAACGATTGCTTGTTCAATACACGAATATTGAACATCTTTCAGTAAAACTTTTAGTTAAAATTTTGTTGCCGTTCTGCTGCATTACAATGTTGTATTAAACATTCCCCAAAATAGGGCCGCCAATAGTCATTGGGGGGAGAAGTGGAGACTTTACTGCATAATTCCTAATGTCGATGACAGATTTTTACTAATATTGATGATATATGTTACAATAGAACATAATTGTACAAAACGGGTGCTAAAAATCTTGATTAAATATCTGGATGATATTTTAGTGATTACTAAGATACTTAAAAATGCCTCACTTCTTAGCTGTCCTTCGAGATTTCAGCTAAAATACAAAACACAGCAAGATATTTTTGACTTTTTAAATAAACTACAACATGAACTAAAGATTAGATCTGACCTTAATTTCTACAATAAAATATATAATTACATAATCGAACATATTGAAAGCATTTGTATTAAATCATTTACACAGACCGTATATATTTAACTAATAGTTAATGTAAAATAACATTTCACAAAAATATGTTGGTTTCAATCAGTAAAATTAATCAGAAAATAAAAGTGACTATTTTCCCATTTCCCGTGGAATAAGAAATAAAAGAGTAATGGATTTTAAACAACAATAAGAACTTCAATGTTCTTGAAATCATAGTCCGAAACTTAAACAAAAATCATAATAAAACTAACGGACTTTATCGCGGTTTTGGCAACGGAGTCTGAATCATAACTTCATATATACGGGACCGGCAGAGGGGTGAGAGTGGGCCACTCATCCACTCATCGAGGGACAATCTGATGCTACTCGTGATGCCTGCTGAATGTACCTACACTTCTATAGGAGCACTCGCACAGCTGGGACAGCTGTGTCCTTGTCAAAGAATTATAATCTTGTTCGACTATCCAGACATGTATTATACTTCGAAGCAACTTGTAAATGTTCGTATTTTAGCTGAAGCTCGGTGAAATTTTTAGGTAAAGCATGTATATGTAATATGTACAAGACAAATAAAGAAACAAGATAAATAAAAACACAAAAGACATTTCTAAAATAAATATATTCATAAAAATAAGTAGGCATCTACAACATATATTCTGAAAATAAATTATATAAAACAAAAGCAAAGAATATTTAATAATTATTCTGTATTAGCGTCCCACATGTAAATTTATAAATTCATATGCCTATAAGTACCATTGTTATGTTTTTGATTATTTTTGAGAAAGCCGAAGTTCACTCCCGCCAGTTTTAGTATACTACTCCGTAGTCCGTCCGTGTCAACTTCATGTGCAACAACTAAGCCTAATTTTCTATTTTCCTAGGCATACATCAATATTATACTCATTGGTATCGAAATTAAAGCATAGAGTTCTTTTGTAAATAAAGATACTCGTAGGCTTTTCTAAGTATTCGCCACATGCCCAACAGTACTCATTTAGTAATATAAAATATCGATGTCAGAGAGTGTATTTTTGTAGTGTCCCTATATTTTCTGAAATTTAGGAGCTCAATTTAATATTTTTATAATGAGTAAGTTAAAGAAATGGTTCTCCTCAATTCTTTACATGAAAGCATTTTCGCTTCGCGGTACTCTTTGAGTAGATAAAGATTTTATCTCCAGTCATGTAAAAGGTTATTTCCTCTAGGTCATTCTTGAGTGGTTTGACCACCAAATAGATAAATACAAAGAAAAATTAAAATCAGATCAAAGACATCACAGAACGTAGTTAAAAAAATTAGGCAACTTAATTATTAATAATTTGTGATGATGCTAAAAAGGACTGAAGGGTTTTGGCACAGGTTAAAAATAATTTATGTCCGGAAAAAAATAATGGTTCTCTTGGAAGCTTTAAGCTTGCATGATGAGACAAACATTTAACGCGCCACGCGCTATACATATCGTTTGCTTCTATAGCAACATATCTTTGCTTCTATAGTCGCATATCTTTTGCTTCTAAATCAACATATCTTTTTGCTTCTATAGCAACATATATTTTGCTTCTATAGTAAAATATCTTTAGACCCTTTTTTTCTTCCAGGCTGTCCCCTGGTTGGGGTGTACTTAATACTCGGCAGCCGAAGGCAGCTCCCCCTACCCACTAAACCAAAGCGGTGTTCCTGCACATCCGTCAGTGGTGGAGCCACGGGAACGCGGTGACAAACGACCGCGAACCCACCAGCGAGTGCCCTTGCGGGCATTTCTCGGGTGAGCTAGGTGCCCTCCTCGTTAGGTCTGGAAGCCAATATCAGATAAAAATCGTACCAGAAATTAAACCTAAATTTCTGTTGAGATAGTAACTACTTTTATTCGGCTTATTATAATTCATAAGATTAAGTCGGCCATAATTTGTATTATGAAATATCAAATTATCCTTGAAAAGCGAAACAGATAAATGTTATGTGCTGCTAAAGTTGACTGCTTGGGTTGTCTAAAAATCAGACAGTTTAATAAAAAGCGTGAGAATAGCCAATTTACAAATTGATGTCGATAATTTTAACTCCACTTAATACTTAATTAAAACATGTGATGCAAATATTTTGAAAGATTTGGAATATGTGAGTTTTCTAAATTACCCATTGTGTCAATTTCACAGTCGCATGTCAATCATAATTGATACTAATAGTTTCTAAAGAAAAAGTGGAAATATACATTTGGCGTAGGAATGTGTATAGAAATATTTGCATTTAGAAAATGACCAGTCTGTAACATATTATGCTTATTCCTAAATAAAACAAACATCCTATATAAAATAAATATAAGTATTGAGACTACGTACTAGCTACTAAAACAGAAATAAAAATATCGCGACAACAATTTCATTGTGTTAAATTTCAAAGGAATCATAGGGTGTATTTAGAGTTTACGGTTCTCACTGCGTCCATACAAAACTGGTTCGCGGGAACACAAAAGGTGGCCTCGGACTGGTAGGCACTGCGCGCGGAAGGTGAGCGCGCGCTTTGCGTAAAGGAACAGAGGGACAATCCATAAAAAGTACTCTTGACGTGACCCGTGACATACGACATTCACGGAAACATGGGAAAACGATGTGTGCTTACGCATAATATATAATATTTTACAGAAAGTCCAAGCATGAGATCTGAAGACAATCTAAATTAAATCATTTCATGACAAAATATGACATGGTAAAACATGTCTGTCCACTTAGTATTTTTTAATATGTTTTCTTATATCAGATCTTTACATCCCCCTGCCTGGTCTCATATAATTAACATTTTTAAATGATGTAGGTAAACTGTCTGGGCTAACTGATTTCAATTTTTATAAAAAAGAGGTAGTACGCGATATGAAAAAATAAGACGCAGGTCGATTGGTTGTCTTGGTCCGTGTCCGCTTTAACTTTAGATTTGTCTGTTTAGTTGAGAATGTATGTGATGGGCGAAAATGTAGATGTGTTGGGCGAAATTGTAGTGTGCAGTTCGTACGTGCTAATGGTAGGTAGGTAAGTAGCTGTGCTGCTAACTTTAGATTTGTATGTTTAGTTGAGTATGTATGTGATGGGCGAAAATGTAGTGTGCAGTTCGTACGTGCTAATGGTAGGTAGTTAAGTAGGTGTGCTGATAACTTTAGATTTGTATGTTTAGTTGAGAATATATGTGATGGGCGAAAATGTAGTGTGCAGTTCGTACGTGCTAATGGTAGGTAGGTAAGTAGGTGTGCTGCTAACTTTAGATTTGTATGTTTAGTTGAGAATGTATGTGATGGGCGAAAATGTAGTGTGCAGTTCGTACGTGCTAATGGTAAGTAGGTGTGCTGCTAGCGTGTCAGTGCAGTGCAGTCACGGTTTACTGTGTCCTGCTGGGCAAGTTTAACTAACGATCTACAGTCCCTAAGCACTATCAGCAGTCCATAAGTATTGAGGTCAGTGATCGTGATAGTGGTGTCCGACTAGAATGGGTAGTTACAAGTGTGTGTGACGGTCAGTCGCGTCAGTCGTGCGCTAGCGTTGGCAGCGTGGAGTAGTGTGCACTCTCACCGGCGTAGCGCGCGCGGGCTAGCGCCAGCAGCAGCGCCGCCGCGGCCGCCAGTGCCAGCGCCGCTGCGCCGCCCGCGCCCCACTCGCCCCAGCGCTCTGTCCACACGGCGCGCGACGACACGCTCGAGTTACTACTCGCTTCCGCTCCATGTAGCTCTAAATATAATGGTTCTTCGTTACAATAGTGGGAACAAGGCGAAACATATACAGAATAATAACAACTATCTAATTTTGTACATGATCCATAAGCTGATATTTGCCAAGTGTAATACTAGATGAAAACTGAACAAAAAAGAGTGGTTGTATCAATGTTAAGGACATGATGACGCAATTGTTGGCACCGTACGCATAGCATAGTAATTGGACATGGCAGGTGTATGCACCAGTGTGAAGTATAATCGATTATTAGCATAAAATAAAATAAAAAATTCAAATTGCAATAAAATAAAAAATGCAAATTAGGTACAGTACTATTTTCAGCTTATATATCCGTAAGAGATACTATGCTTAAGTTTGGTCGGCGAGCAGAAAGAATTTCGTACTTTAAAACTATCATTACTTCTCTCTCTCTCTCTCCTGCTTGAACATAATACGTCTTGCTCGCACAATTTTAATGACCATCTATCTCCCTAACAATAAAATTATAACTCAAAGGCCTTATAATTATTAAATAAAAAGGACGTCCAAGTCGTAGGAGACCGCAATGTAGTTCACTTTATGGGTCTCTTTTTTCGTTCATTTCTCTCTGCGCAATGCAACACGGCCTCTTGCCATAACTGTCTATGGCGTCAATGTACTAGATTTTTCCTAAGAATATTAAGTCTATGTCGCAGCCAGCAAAGTGTTGTTATATTGAAAGTTCTTAAAAAATAATAAAATCTATAGACATGGGTTAACAAATATATTAACATTGGACTATAAGTTAACATTACTTTTTCGATGTGCGTTTACAACATTTAATGTACAATCCTATTAATAAGTTAGTAAAGTAATTATTAACTACAATAACATTATTATAGCACAAAGGAGACTTTTAATGATTGTATGGTCTCTTGGTCCGATCGGTGTACAGTTGAGTGGTCTTTAACAAAATAATTTTCAATTTTAAATAAAGTAGTCTCGTTTTAACAAAGCCATCCTAAACTTAAACGTAATTAAGATATACTTAGAGAAGAGACAGAGAGAACTGGCTTAGTTTAATATTGACTATATAGTTTACTATTGACTATATAGTTTACTATTGACATACAATACACCGATTTTAGTCAAATTCAATCTTTTTCGTTTGATTTGTAGAATTGAGTTGATTTACAAAACACAAGATTTACGATTTCACACTGAACTGTCTCAGAGCACCCGTGATTGTACATAAACATCTTCTTGCAGTGTCCAGCTAGCGTGTATTTTTTTATAGAATAGGGGCGCAATCGAAGCCTTTTTTACGACTACCGACACTCATAAACATCGACATTATTACTATGATGTGCTGCCCTCCTGTCCTATCGTTCCCCCCCCCCCCTCCACCATAATGGGCCACAGGCAACTCACAAACAGAACGAAACGCGACACTAAATGTGTCACTTTACGGCGGTATTATGTGAGCGAGAGTTACCTCCCCGGTCGTGCCGGCCCAAGTACGTTGCACAGTTTTGCTACGCTCACTGTATATCTTGGTATTTTTATAAATCACTGAATTCAACAAGGAAGAATGTGTGTTTCAACCAACTTGAGCGTCGCATTTTTGTCAATATTTTAAATTTACGTGCATCATGTGGGGAGGATTGCAGTATGTATTTGGCAACTCGCGGATCGCAAACAGTACAGTGACAACACAGTAGACGAAAGTGGTAGGTACTAAAAGCACAGAATCACCTGTCCAGGATCAAAAAAGAGGAAGAGGTACTGCCATGCTGCATAGGAGGTACTGCCAGGCCTAGCACATGACACTAAATCCTCCTATGCAACGGAATTGGGCCGCCACGACCTGGGAGGTATCTCTCGCTCACATAATACCGCTGTAAAGTGACATCTTTGGTGTCGAGTTTAGTGCGGTTTGTGAGTAGTCGGTGGTCCATTGGAGGGGGAGGAGGGCAACGCATCGGCATAGTAATTCTGTGGATGTTCACGGGCGTCAGTTATTAAAAAAACGGAAGCATTTTATAACTGTTGTTGCGTAGCATTTAACATAAAAAAATGTTTGTGGTCCTGGTTTGGTAATTTCTGCGTCCCGCTTTACTCTTGCCTGTACTTGGGTACCGTTTGCATCCTCTAGTTAGATCATTGTTAGCGACCCTCGAGAGCTCTCCCTGACATTAACATGCGTCTCAGATCCAAAATATGCCGTATTTCTCACCTACAGTGGCGGTCGGCTTTGGGGGTGAAGCTATAGGCGTAGTGGGCGGAGTCTCGCTGGTCTCGTTGTCGAAGGTGGAGTCTTGAAACTTGAGCACGCGGTGAGGGTTAAGCTCCGCCACGTACACGCTGCCCGTAGGCGACACGCACACATCGTGCGGGTTGCGGAAGTCACCTGGCGGCGCGAAGGTTTGCAGCAAGCGTCCGCTGCTGTAGTCTACCACGTAACCACGTACGGGTACTGAGGGGTAGCCGGGGCCGTTCACTATGTACAGCCTACCACCTAGGACGATAAGGTAACAGACATTACGATCGGCTGGCTCAGTTGGTAACGTGGCGGTTAGTCCGCGGGTTAAGCCAGAGGTCGCGAGATTGAATCCCGCCTAGATCATGGATGTTTATATAAATATTATATGTATTTCTATAATAAAAAAACTTAAATATATTTCTGTTGTCTAGTTCCTGTAACACAAGTCCTACGGTACTTACCACAAGACTGGGCTAACGTGGTGCGATAAGCCCACATATATTATTATCACGGGAGTACAAATTGAAATAATATTCAATATTTCAAGTCAGGCCTGGGTTTGATCTCGGGTCAGACCGGAGATTTTGTAATCTCCGTCCGGGATCAGTGTATCTCATTACTGTTCGGTCGTATCGGATACATACATACACAGCATGGACGGTCAAGCCCGCACGTGCGATATTGAATACGAGATCTTTACATACGGCAATGTACTTACCATGTCTGGGGCTGTAGGCAACGCTAAAGAGCCGCTGTCCCACGAGCCAGTTGGCGAAGGACGCCCGGAAGGAGCCGTCGTCTACGCTGAAACACGAGACGCGGCCGCGCTCGCGGTTGGCTACGCACAGCTCGCCCCGCCCCTCGGCTAGAGCGAGCGCGTGCGGCACTGTCAGCGTGTACCGCGAGGACCCAGCCCCTGCCACACACGTTAGTTTTGGATATATTTGTAGGACGACGGAGGTACCTCTCGCTTACGGTTCTCGTGAGAAATATAATCCAAACTGTTTGTATCATTGTGCTAACACATAAGTTCATCACCAGATACATGTGTGTATCCAACACAAAAATATTTTTTCAAGTCAAACCAGTAGTAGTTCATGTGATTAGTATGTTCATACAGACAAAATGTTCAGTTTTATTATATTAGTCTATTCCCTATAAGCAATTATAAATAGTACTTACGTTTCCCCCATTCTAGTATTTTAGTACCGTCAGCAGAGTACTTAATTATCCTTGAATTGCAGTAACCGTCTGCAACAAAAAAGTCACCAGAGGAGTGCACTGCCACAGAAGTAGGCTTGCAGAAATGGTCATCATCTTCACCAGGCTCAAATCTGGAATAATGAAGGATGAATACTACTCTGGAGATTCTTTATACTTATGGCATTGTGCGGGCAATGGTGGCAACAACTACAATAAGATTCTTAAGTCTTAGCATGAGGGAGAGGCAGCTGCCCCCTCTGGACTCCTTTTACCTCCTTACTTACTTTATTGGTGCATTTGCAAATATATGTAATATGTATACACACATATATATATATATATATATATTTATATATATATATATAGATTTTTATGAGTTGATTTTGGCAAATCCAATACACAAGTGTTTACAAAATTTCAAGAAGTATGTTATAGATTGACAGCTCTCAGTGTTCTATTTGTAAAAACTTTATCTTAGCCCGAGTCACTTCATCACTGCTGCCTAGGGGATGGAAGAAGGCGAAAAAAGAACTAAACAATGGTCAACTATGTAGTCCGTGCTACTGCTTTTAAGTATACAGATTTGCATACCATAAAGATATGTGTAAACTTGATTATAAAACATTTTTTAATTTCTTTTTTAATATTAATTATTATTCATGGATTTAATTATCCAATCATTAATATTGGATAATTAAATCCATGAATCCATTAAGAATTGACAGTATGCTGAACTACAGGTACTTACTTTTGTCCAAGAATCATGGCTGGTAATTTTCGATCACTTGGAGTGAACTTAAATACTTGATGTAGAGCAACGTCTGTCACCCAAATGTTGCCAGTGGCATCTACTGTGATTCCATGTGGCATGTGAAAACTGCAATAAACAACTTTGCTGAGAATGTAAGTGACTAATTTAGCAAGTTACTTAATGAGTGTAGTTGAGTATATGTGTTATTAATAACATGACACAACTGCCATCAGTAATTGCTCCAGTATTCGTTTTTTAAATTAAACTGTGTAGTCATAGTGGTGCAACAGTCATTGTCACTAAGTATTTTTAATATTATTAAATCCTAAGAGAGAAATCCCTCTGTGCTGTGTGTACTGTTACAATATGAGGTTTGTGTCTTGTCTTTCAAAAGACCTGCACTCCTAATGCACACACTTACTTCATGATATTTTATTATTTTATCAGTTACCAAATTCTGAGCACTGACAATGTGTGTTGGTGTGGGGATAAGCCCACTAACCCCAATAACCCTAGTGGGTTGGTGGGTTTTTGATACATAGCCCACTAGGATTAGTGGCTTTTTGATACACAGTGACTATACTGTAGCTGTTTACATACATTATCTTTTTAGTAAATAAAATATAAAAATAGTTTTAATGTGATAAATGCTTACAGATTCTGTCCCCAACTATCGGCTAGTTCCCCTGTCTCATTATACACCAGGATGGTTGGATCTGGTATTGGAGGTTCACCAATGTTTTGATATACATTATGAATGTTAAAAGTTCTTTCATTCCATTCATTTAATGCACGGTGAAAAACCAACAGATGGCCTTCATTATCTAATGCAACTCCGGATACTTGACCTAATTTTAGGCCTGTAGGACTTGGCCAATTTGCTACCCATTCAGGCACTAGAACAAAATTTAGAGGTACAATAATATATCAGCAACTATTACATATTTTCATGCCAGTTCCCTAACAATGTAGGCGTAGTGAATGGAGTGCCACATATCATGATCCTTACATACCTGCAGTATGATAGTTGCTAGTCTTCTGTGTCTTAAAATAAAATATCATCTTTAAAAGATTATGTGATGAAGAGTGAACATTTTGACTGTGAACAGTAACTATTTTACTAATCAAAAATAAAATTTATCTTTTCAATATACAATGCTAAGTGCATAACATAACCCAGGGTTCAAAAATATTTATCTAATAATTATAAAATTTAATAATATTATGAATTAAGAAAATAATAATAAACAAACATAGATTGGGAAAACGATAAAATAGGGATTGTAATACAAACCATGCTCCAATCTTTGCAATGCTGCGTTTACATTAGCATATTGTTGCCCACCATAATACAGATCTGGATAATAGCTTTCTTCATTAAACTGCTAGACAAACAATATTTGATTTACTAACTTTTTTCACATAAACGTATTTCATAAAACTTCTACTTACCCTTCGTGCCGTGATAAGGTTAACAAACCATAACGATACTGCTAATACAGTAGTTAAGCGAGAACTAGGAACATTTGAAATGGGAAATATATTCATTTTCAACTATATTTTCTTAAGATTTAACACGATTTTATTGATTAACTGTCTTCTTAGCAAATTAATTTTGTTTAGATTCAAACTAAGATATTAACTTTTTATATATTTTGTATGGTTTACATCACAATAAAAAAATAAACATTAGATTGATTTGTAAAATTAAGACAGAAAAATGAGAAAAGTTTGAAAAGTCGCGACAGCTTGACAAGCGACGACTGACGCCAATACATGACAATTGACAGTATTTTTTTTATTTCCATTCCATTCATCTATAAAGATAATATAGATAGAAAATGGAATAAGGATGCCTTGAATAAGCAGTTATGTACATAGAGATAATAGCCTAGATTGAGTAGGGAAGCTTTGTTGCCTGATGCATTGAAAATAAATAAAAAATAAAATTAAAAATTTGTCAGTTTGACAGCAGATGTAATCTCTCACTCTGTTTATCTCTTTTCCCCCCACCTCTCCAAGATAAAGATAGTACTAATTTCGCATATATCTTCTCTATTCCTTTCTTTATCTACATTATCACTACACATGCATCTCCTCGAAGATATTTCTCAGAGGTAATATAAATGGAGAAGGTAAGCCAGCCTAAAATTCGGCCGTTAATTTGAATTTAAGTTTATAATTATTATTATATTTTATATATTTTAAGTCATAAAAAAAAAATATATTTTAATAAAAAATATCTGAAACTTGATGTGTTAGATCCATTATCTGTTCTCAGTTTAAATGTACCGCTCTGAATGATATGCGGAATGTCCCTCGCAGTGAGTGGTGACACAAAGTCCTTAACATGACTGCCACCGGGCACCGACTACTCTCTTTTAGTAGTATAGGGGACAAAAAAGTCTACTGGAGCCTTTTGATGACTACCGACACCCATAAACATCCGCATAGATGTTATGTAGATGCGCTATCCTCCTTAACCCCAAAGGCCACCAAAAATGCATATACCGCATGAAATGTTACTGCAAAGCTGTCCGCTACGAACAGTATCATATAATGTTATAATGTTTACATATGTAAATGGCATTTTGTATGGGAGGAACAAAAAGTCGAATATTTGTTGATATAATATATTTAATTAATCAATGTATGAGCCTTTGTTTTCTATGCGCTTTTGCCATCTCACACGTAGTTCATTGATCCCTTTACTAAAAAAACTAGTCGGACGGGAATCAATAAAATCTTTGAAGGCGATTTGGACTGCCTCATCGGATTTGTATTTTTTCCGTTGCAAGAAGTTATCCAAATTTCGAAAAAAATGGTAATCTGTTGGAGCAAGGTCCGGGGAGTACGGAGGATGTCTTAGAATTTCCAATTGAAACTTGTTAGCCGTCTGTTGCGCAGTGCGTGGTCTAGCGTTGTCGTGAAGCAGCAGTGGCGTGGAGCGATTGATCGACCTAGGTAGCCGGTTTGCTCTAGTCAATTCGTGAGGTACCCACATTTCAAGCTTTTTAATCTTCCCAATTTGCTTACAGTGAATTGAAACATTTGTATCACTAACGTCGGAGCCTGCAGCTAACTCGGACGTGGTTCATAATGGATCCGCTTCCACAATAGCCTTCAACTCTTCATTATAAACTTGGGTCTCAGGCCATCCATGGGACTTGTTTTGCAGGTCGAAATTTTCAGAACGAAAAGGTTGGAACCAAAAACGAACTGTTTTTTTTTTGGAACACGACTGCCATACACATCATTCACCCTTCGAGTCGTTTCCGCAGCACTGGTGCCATGGTGGAACTTGTACTGGTAAGTAATGCCATGTTTTAAGTTTTCCATGTTGTAAAGTGAGTGTCACAAATAGAAAGAAAAAGACGATCATCAAATCACAAATACACGAGTAAATAGCTGTACCAATTTGAATTTGGAATTCCTTATCAAAGAGGAGAAATTCGTGATTAAAATGGCCAGTACGAAAAACACAAATTTCATATGTAACCTAACCTAACATAAGCAATCTATATTTGGTCGCTTTTCTCAAAATCTACTTAACGGATTTTCATGCGGTTTTCACCCCTAGTGCGACTCCCGATGAAGATTTTAGTGTAAACCCCTGTTTTTCTTCTTTTGTTTATTTATTCTGCAACTAGGACTGTTGTCTAGAACTACGAGCCGTTAGCTCGCCTATAAGGGTGTGCAGTTGATTTGCCCTGCCACCTCAACTCCGCTAATCGATCATACATAGTGGACTCGTGTGGACCGGCTTCGATAATTTTTAGAATTCCGTAGCCAAAGAGCAAAAAACTGTGCTCTCGCCTATATGTCCGTCTGTCACAGATGTTTTAATAGGAGATTATTGGTAGGTACTGTACGTCTGAAATTTAGAAAGTTGATTATTTTGTGAACCGCTTACAAATGTTGTAGTATGTTTTTGGAAAATGAAACTATTCAGATAACGAAAAAATAATTTCGAGAGGGCAGTCACATTCTCACCTCGCTTATACCGCAGAGCCTGAAGACGAAAGTCTACAACCAATGCGTTCTCCCCGTGATGACCTACGGTGTCGAAAAATGGCGTCTTGATTTAGGACTGGTCCGCAAGTTTGCGGTAGCTCAATGGGCTATAGAACGTGCCAGTTTGGGTGTGTCTCTGTCCGACAGAATTCGTAACGAAGTCATAAGGCAGAGAACTAAAGTATCCGATATCACGCGATGAATAGGCTCTCTGAAGTGGCAATGGGCACTCAGAAGAACAGATGGCATAAGGGCTAGTAAGGTTCTGGAGCGGTGGCCGCGTTTAGGGAAAGGGAGTGTTGGTCGACCGTACAGCAGGTGTATAGATGATCTCCGTGCAGTAGCCGGTCCGGGGTAGATGCGAGTAGCAGGAGATCGGTCGCCTTGGCGTTCATTGAGAGAGGCCTATGTCCAGCAGTGGACCGATAAGGGCTGATAATGATGATGATAGCTGTGTGAGGTGTCGTCAGATAGACCTTTTTAAGAAAGTTTCTTGACTATGCTAATACTTTGCGAAATAGTTGTTTTTAAAGTGGTAAAAAGCCGCCACCCCTCGGACTTTCAAACTACAAAGGGCTTAAAAGGTTTAGAAATTGTAAAAAGGATTTATATTATAGAATTCAATAAAATCTTCAAACGAAAGTTGGTGTGAACAAAATCGATTTGGTAGTTTAGGACATTTCTTTGGTTTCCTGCTACGGAACCCCTCATAGGCGAGTTCGACTAGCTCTTGGCCGATGTTTTTTCACTAGGAAATCTTCAACAAGATACCCGGACCATAACTGGCGTAATAAATGCAAAGGGGTTATTTGGTGGTAATACCTAATAAAACCCAGAGATAACATAGACAGTTGGAAAGCCATAGGCATTCCCATGACTGTAAATGTCTCTGTTGCTTAATGGAGAAGAAGGATAGGAATTACATTAATATATTTTTCTATTTAATTTGAAGGCGCATCGCAGTGAGGATAAATGAAAAAAGGAGACAGATAGCGTACTATCTACCCCAAATTTGTTTTCTATTTCGACTTAGGCGGAAGTGTTTTAGGCTGGCTTTACTATTCTAACTATATTATCTCTATACCCCCTTCAGAGAGAACACAACATTACAGGCTTATAGCTATGGGCTGCAGGTTGCTCTCAACAAGCCGTTTGTTTTCATGGGCCTCGAAGATGTCACTCTGAGAGTGCATCCATCATCATGGGAGGCACGTCCATCCCTATAGTCTACCATAAAATATCTGGGTCTAGCACTTGATAGTCAGTGGACATTTAAAGAGCACTTTCGGTGTTTAGGGCACAGACTTGTGACGGCTGCAGGCGCGTTCAGCTTATTACTTTTTTTTGACGCATTTACGCGCCTTCACCGGCCCTGGGTGGAGTCCAGTGGTGTGTGGGACTCGCATAGCAATAAGAGCCATACGAGGATACCGCACAACGACCTGCGAGGCGGCTTGTGTACTCGCTGGGGGTCACAGATGGTCTAACAAAACTCCACTGGATGATGCTCAGGGCTCGCGAAAGTGGAATAATTTTCTCTACTCAAAACGTCCGGTGTTTGAGACAACACTCTGCTAGCCGTGTGATTGGGAAATGGAAGCATTGCCTGGAGGAACCTTCGGCTGGTCACCGCACGGATCTAGCGATTCCACCGGTCTTGGAGGCATGGCTCAACCGGCAACACGATGTACTCACTTTCTGCCTTTTTCAGGTCTCAACGAGGCATGGCTGCTTCGGAAAATACCGGTGCAATGTACCCGGTGCAGAGTCGACTCCAGTCTGTCACAAATTTTGGTGCAGCTGAGGCTACAGCGGAGCATACGCTTGCATATTGCCCGGCCTGGTTGGAGCAGAGGATGCAGCTATGCGCGGAAATTGGGTCAGATTTGTCGTTGCCCGCCGTCGTACTGTCTATGATGGAGAGCAATGTCCCGTTTCTGCGAATCGGTAATCACGCGTAAACGTGAGACAGGGCGATTGCGAGAGAGGGTAAAAGGTATGGAAGGGTCATCTGTGCCCTCCAGACGAGGGCGGGCGGTCACTGATCGACGTCGCCAAGTAGGTCGACCTGTGATGGATGCGGGAGATCCGTCTCTGGCTTGAACATGTCCTGAGGGGGAGTCGTACGCCTATGCCTCGGTTGAAAACAATATGTGCTACAGTGAGAAGTTCTTGCTCAAGGTCCCGTCGGCGGAAGCGCGGAAAAATGCCATTACTACTGTCACCGAACGGCACGCCGTAACGCCCCGGTTTTCTAGTCCGTGCGAGTCGGACATGACCCGCCCGCAACTACCCACACGCGGTGTCCATTATGGATCTTTCCGGGGACAAGAAAGGCTTATAGCTATAATTCTAATAGATGAAATAAATGTAATGGGAGAAATATCTTAAATGTAAATTTATTAATATATGATAATAAAAGTCAAGTTTGTGCTTTACACTAAGTATATTTTAGTATATGCGCATGAGCCTTGCGCATAAGCCGGCAATACAAACCTAAATCCATCCTTAGGATAATACAAATGATGTAATGAGGACTTCCAGCGGCTTTGCTTCACAATACATATCATTTAATTATGGGATCGAAATCCCATTATATTCGTTATGAGTTGTTTTGCATGTGACTGAACCTTTATAGCCTTAATCCAATGTCTTTTTTTCAGTTTCTCAGTGTACGCTAGTAATGCAATGTTATTATGCAACTCTTTCATAACTTGCTGTCTCACTTTTTTCATATGAGTATCCTCAGGCCTCATCTTCATTAATTTTTCATTGAAAGATATTAAATGGCCTCTTATTTTTTCAGCACGTCTAATTTTATCTGGAGGTACCTGGCTTATACTTTCACAATCTGTACCTATTAACTCCTTTGGAGAAATTTTCTTATTTACTTTCTTGTTTTGTAACGAGTTGGGACTCATATTTAATGACTTTTTGCTCTTGCTTTTAACAATTGATTGTACTGGAATTTTGTTGTAATATTTTCTGACAAGATCGGCATAATCATCCCTTTGAATGGCAGCAAATATACAGTGAAAATGTTCCCCAATCTCCTGACGTAGTTCCGTAGATAAAGTTTTATTTCTTAAGTTCGTAATTTTCTCGTGTAATGAATACAGTTCGTTTAAGTGCTTACTGCCGTCAGCGAGTCCGGCTTGCCCTAACAATACCATATTCAATTTTTTCAACATCATATTAATGTTGCATCTATTATTTGAAAGTTGTTTTGGGCTTATGGCGTGTTGGTTCATCAATTGTTTTTGGCGATTTTGCAAAAACACCAACTCTTTATACATCGCTTTTGGATCACCAATGTCGGCCTTCAACGAATCCAACGCCTTGTTGAGTACACGTAAGACACAGTTTCGTTTCTTTGGAATATTGTTACTCTGTTCAGATTGATTGATGGACTCTACAGAACAATTTGCGTCACTCTCTGACATTCTATGTTCTCTAGCAGGATGTTTACTCTTTATCCAATCCCGTAGTTCACTTTGAAATGCTTCTTGGTTACCAACACTCCCCTTAATGCTGATATAAAAATTGTTGTCTGGATTGTCAATAGTTATATCATTTTTTTTTGATGCTTGTTTTAACCACTCTATTCCGTCTGCGCTCTTGAACGATTCACAAATTTCATTGGTGACGTAAATTCTTGCTGAAGTAATCACTTCACTTGTGTCGGACACTTCATTATCTTGAATGATTTGACCTTTACCATCATGATTACTTGAAGACACAGCAATAACATCTGTATTATTTTCAGTGTGTGCATCCTTTTTTTCTGACGGTTTGTTCGAAGTTTTTATTTCTACATCACTTTTGCTATCTTTGTTTTCGATATTTCTTTTTTGATGGCTGCATGTATTGTTTTGAGGTTCCTCCGAAGAACTCAAATGTCTCTTTTTATTAATGAATTCATTAGCAATAGGGGATTTCGACGGACGCTTTTTACGATCACTCTTAGGTGTATTGCTATCTAAGTTGGTCTTTTTTTGGTGCTTATTCTTCCTATTGTTGGTTTCAGTATCATTTACTTGACTTTCATTTATTGTAGAGCGGTACACAGGTCTATACACCATAACATAGGGTGAATAGATAGGTAATCCTGAGAATGGCAGCGATAGCCTACAGGTATGCACCAAGTGTCCTTTTTTGGTACATCCACTACAGAACAGGTGGTACGCTTTTTTTATTTGGTGATTCTCTTGCAGGGGAACATTCAAATTTATCTGTAAAGACAACAATTGCTTATTACTCAATGTACTTTACTTGTCTGTGGTCTAACGATAAACCCGTTTTCGTGTATTCGAATTTGACCTTATCTAGGATTGTGCCCTTCTGGACTGCAGAGATCAGACAGCAGTCGCTCTGTGTAAAAATCGACACCCTCGTCAAATCCCGTATGTTAGGAACACATCTTTGACGAGGGCGACCGCGATAGAATCGTCTGAAATAGAAACGCGACAGGGCTGGGATAAAGAAGGCTTTACTAGTACCACTTTTATTACTCATGTTTTACATAAGCCTTAAAATTATTACCATTATGTTTACGGGAGTAATTTACTATAGTGACCTCGTGGACAACATGGGAAATGTTTGTGCTTTCAAACTTTTTTGTCATAAATATTACTGGTAGCAGATAATGTAAAGCAATAAGTTGATGAATAAATATAACGTGTAGTCGATATGTGTTAGGCATCTTAACCTCCGTGGTGCACAGCCAGGTGAAGCCCGGCTGCCGTCTGTTTCTGTGACTGTTGAAGTCATTGCGATCGCGTACTGTCTTTGCTTTGATTGGGGAGGGAAACTGTTAACACTTCCTACTCCTCCTATTTTCTACAGATTAAATTTGTTGCGGATCCCATGGCAGTTTTTAGCATTCCCTCGGGCTCCCTGCGATCATATCAAAGGGTCACAAGTGGTGGCCCCTGTCGATCCCGGAGAAGCAGCGGTGAGTAAGTGTGGTGCCCGATAAAAAAAAGCCAAATGTTGTGATGTGACTCACACGATCTGTGTTGATCGGTATAATCTCAGAAATTATGAGGCGTACTAAAATATTGAATGACTACTGTTTGTCATTACGTGAAGTGTGTGTTCACAGCAACACTTACGGTACTGTGGTAGCGCCGCCACACGTCGGGGCAGTGGCTTGCTGGATGCCCATTCTGGCCACACTCTGTACATCTTAAACAATTCCAGCTCGAGCAATTTCTGCACATAGTTGTATAGACATGGTTTGGTGATCCACACTGAAAAACATGATTATATGACTACATTATCTAATGTTTTTCTTTTTTTTTAAGAATAGGGGGCGGGGGGGCAAACGAGCAGTCTCCTTTTTACGACCACCGACGCCCATGAACATCCACATAATTACTATGCCGATCCTTTGCCCTCCTCCACCCCCCCTCGCGACACTGAAGATGTCACTTTGCGGTATTATGTGAGCGAGAAGAAGTTATGGATGGCGCTACCTCCTCCTATGCAGCATGGCACTGCCTCCTCCTATCCAGCATGGCACTACATCTTCCTAAAATGTGGGATAGCTGCTACATCATTATTGTAATCTATTCATTCGTAAATGCTTTTTTTTTTCAAATTATAATTTACATTTGGAAAGGCGGATACACATACCTGAATTTGAATACTATATAATCTATTATGTGTTATTAATATATTTAATTATTTAAGTCTAATATTTAATTATTTAAATATTCCTATTAAAAATTCAAATTGCAATAATCATTCTCCTAAGGGCTGTTTTTACAGGCTCTGACAATGGATGTAATGGTTGAAACTAATTAATATGAAGAATTTATGTGGTAATAAATAATAATAATAAATAATAAAAACAGAAATAATAATAAGTTAAGATTTAAGCAAATAAAATAATACCTAAATAACTAATGAAATATCTACTTGACATTCCAGTAGTACATGTGGAAATGGCTCTGAATGTGGAATAAGATAAAGCAATAAGTATAAATTAATTGTCAGGTACTAACATTAACACATATTTTCCTTGGGCAGCGAGGCTCATAATGTCCAGTCGAGCCGCACATGTAGCATATGGGCGTCTTCAGTCTACAAGTGTCATCACGGTGACCAACTTGGTTGCAAAAATTACACCTGAAATGAAAATCGATTAAGGCCATGAATCTAAATCAGGGAAATCTATGTACAAATAATCTAGCAACGCCCAGCGGTCTCCGTAACTCCTATTGACCCAGCATTGTGGTATAATGCCTAGAATATTCTCCAAAAAGTAGGTATGATACACAAAAAGAAATCCGATTTACATAGTTCCAGCGTTTAAAAAGTTCCTACAAAAAAACTCTTCAGCTTTATTAAATTATCGTAGATTGACGTCTGGCACAATTAAGTAGACACTCTTAGTGTAGGGTATAGGTTTATGTTAGAGGTAGTGTATGGCAGCCATATCGTGGTAAGAGAGAATCTGAGTGAAATGTGGTGAAGGCAACACAACTGTATAATCTCTAGTTTGCCAATGAACCAAAAGACTACAACAACATGTCTGTCCCCAGCTTATTAAAAATAAATTGCCTACTCTTGGTAAAATTTTGGGCTCCTAGAATACATATGTCTATTGCAGGATTGACAGATATCAAGAATTGGGAAATTTGGATCGGACACTTGGAAATTTATAGTAAGAGAATAAAATCTTTACTAAGTTACATTTGTAGTTCATTGTGGAGTGTATATAACATAATCTGCAAAATATATAAGTTTGTCAACTTATGTAAGTTGCTCATGTTCATTCCTCATGTTAATATGGAACTCTCTAAATATGACTGAAATTTGTTTGTACTTACGTTGTTTTCCTTCTAGATAATGTTGGCATCCTATCTTTTGGATCAATAGCCCACAAGCTCTTATCTCCTAAAATAAATTATAAATGAAATGTATATTATCACTTCTTTCATTATAATGCATTAAACTATTAATTACATCATTTTAAAGATAGGAAGTAATATTGCATTTAATATTAAAAATAAAATTTGCATAGGTGGATTGAAAACTATTCGGCCTAAAAAAGAAAATAAACACATACTAAATCAGTTATATTTTTATTTTTCTACATAATCACCATCAAGTTCAACGCACTTTTGCCATCTCCCATTTAATTCATTTGGACCATTGAAAAAAATGTGAGTTTTCCTCCAAACTTCCTTCCAAGTTTTGACCTTGTCGTTTGGCAAAAATCATTGAGCTCCCAAGTGCCTTTTTTAGGTTAGGGAACAGAAAGGAGTATGACAGTGCCAGATCACCTGACGCAGTAATAGTTCAAAGCTACAATTATGGATTTGAGCCATTTATTGCACAGAAGTGTGAACACGGGCATTGTCTCGATAAAACAGGACTTTTCTTCTGAGCATTCCCAGACACTTTTCCTCTCATATACGACATAGTAAGGCACAGTAGTAATCAGAGTCTATAGTCTGAATTCTTTCAAGATAATCAATCATAATCACTCCCTTCGAGTCTGAAAGCAGTTACAGAACCCACCCACCTCAGCGAAACCTTGTGGAAACCCAATTTATTGACTATGATGTTTTAAGTTCGTTCACAGAGGATGCCTATAATCTACCATGCTTGAATTCTGCTATGCATTTTTTAACGGATGAAGAAGACAGAGAGGAATCTCCTAAAGTACCGACAATATCAACATGGATGGTTTTCAGTGATAGCCCCTTCTTATGGAGGTACTTAATTACAGCAAGTTGCTCGATTTGCTCCATTTGCAGAAACGATGTCCAATTGCTTTGTTAAAAAAACATAAAAATACAACTAATTATCACACATTTTTCGAACTTCATACAAGTCCAGTAAAATGTTGCGTCTGAGCTGAACTGAATAATGTGGGTACATTTGATTTTTAGAATTGAATGAATCAGTGTTAGGCACAGTACTTTTCAATCCACCCTCATATCACTTCTTGCATAAAGATTTTGTTACTACAAAATCTTGATTTTTTTATATTAAGGTCAGTAGGTATAGGTTGAACAGTTGGTCATTTTTATTATTAAAATGTTTACATATTTATGTATTGGTAATTGAAAACATATAGCAAATAAATCAAGTGTTTGCTATAAAGTAACAAAAAAGTGAATGAGTGGTACTGCTTAACCATAATTGATACTTATATATACATACTTAAACCTAATTTAGACAGAACAATATGATAAAATGGTATACAATTGAGAATAAATGTAATTGATACAACAGTGACATAATTCAATGTACATAGCTGTCTATTCTGCAATTTGTTCATCAAATTGAAGGCATACAAAATAACAGAACCTCACAAGGATAAATGACATTCTTCAAAACTCAAATATTTTGTTTGGTCCCTAGGGACTCCAGTTATGGAATAGGTTTCACGACACAATTGTGAGATACTAGGTAACTGAGCCATTTGTGAAAAGGAAAAGAAAAAATGTATATGTTTAAAGATTACTTGACTTACTTGACATATTTTTCTGTATTTCACGATGATTAAAGTCTTCACCACCCCAGCTCTCATTGTAAAACTTTTCCATATCAGCTCGGAGAGCTGTAAGGGAATATTTGCGTTTTATACTCACTTTATTCCCCTTTAAATTGTCAAAATCAAGGTCTTCATAAAGGATTGCTGGGATTTTTGTAGAACCACATTTTGAAGGGCAATGATTTGTTGTCAAATTTTCCTCAATTCTATTTTGTGGGGTTGAAAAGCCTGTAACATTTGCCATCACTATGCTTTCATGGATAGAATCATTTTCTGTAAGGTCTACTATGTTCCTTTGTGTCTCTTGTTCAGGTACTTCTATTGGGTTAGTAGATATCTGAGCCAGATGTTCCTCATCTGACAAATGTTCTGCGCTGTCAACATCTGTAGCCACAATTTCTGTAAGTTTATTTGGACTACCTCTAATGCTTTCAGATTGATTGGAATCTGATTCATACACATCTGTGTTAGGCACACTTTTATCCGTGACTTTATAACTACCACTTCTGTTCAAGTCAAGCGTAGATTGATTGCTGTCCGAATCATAGACATCTGCACTTGGAATGCTGATGTTTGAAACTTGGTATGACTTCTTCTGTTTTTTATTTTTTGCTTTACTCCTGGGTGTTGCAAAACATTCATCAGCTTCAATTGATTTTGATATTGGTGTTGATGTTGCATCTTTACTTTTCCTCTTTTTTCTTTTCTTAGATGGTGTCTGTTCAATATCAGAACTGAGTGTGCTGTAATTTAACGTAGAATGGTTCGGATTTTGGGAAGATATATTCAATGCTATACAATCACTACGTATAAATTCATCAGAAATAGAGGACACTGTAGATGGTACAGGACTAGATGTTCTGTCCTGACCTGGCTTAACTTCTAAAGACTCATTTTCTTTTGCAGACTTGGTAGAAATCTGATTATGCTCATCATCTGAGCTTTCTATAGTAATGGTAGGCTTAGGTGGTAACACCACTTCCACAACCTCATCTTCATCACTTGATTCTAGTTCGACGACACAGCTTTTGTGTTCAGTTTCCAATATTTCTATAGTTTTTTTCACATTCTGTGGTACTGGTTGTTGAAACAGCGTTAATTCCGCACCCGATTTCGACGCAACATTTTCGGTATTTCTTGATACAGCGTTTTCTGTTTCCTTCTTATTTTGTTTTACTTTATTGGAGGGTGTAATAATTTTGTTAGAAGGGGTATTGACTTTGCTGTATGGTGTAACATTTTCGTTGGTACGCCAATATCTCCGAATAGTGCTCTGTTGTGCATCATTAAAATTAGCTGTTGTTTCGATCTGGCTATTTTCTGGCTGAGTTTCATCTACATAATGTAATGCAGCGTACATACGCTCCTCTAAATCGTTTTCCATAGATTCCTGTAATCGAAATATTGCAAAATCAACGTGCGTTTGCTCGTCTTGTTATGACACAACAGTAATCTAACCTTAGAACATACCTCTTCCATTTTGCGGCTGGTTTTCTGTGGAACAAAACAAAACAGGAATTTAACATAATCACTGTTTTATAATAAAAATAACTCAATGTTCTGAAAACATTACAAATAAAAAGAATGTGTTATTTTAGTGTACACGTCCGACTCTGACATACTACCATAGTATTACCAATTAATAATCATTAATACTGGCAAGCCTAACAACACAAAAGTGTAAAATAATTTGGTTATGGTTTGCATTCACATGAAGCTTACAACAAGGATTGAGCATGTTTTCTTACAAATATTCTAAAAAAAAATTGTATTTAAAAATATAGGTCTTGAATTAAGGATTTTAATCTCATACCTACGTTACAGCAGGTTCCAATTAAATTACCGATTAGCCTTTATGGAACATATTATGTGCTAAATAAATTATGAATTTACAAATTCTAATTAGAGGACTTTAGAGCAACCTACAACTTAAACAACAATAGCTCTGCTATTGTACAATAGCAGAGTATATAATAACAAAGTTTTAATAAATAACATGTGATCCGGCCCTAATCTCTTGCAGAATCCCTTGGCATAAATGTTGGTACAGTCTGGTAATGATATGTCATGCCTTTTTAAAATCATATGCAACGACTTTTGTGGTATACCAGTACGCCGTGAAATCATACTTATGGAGGCACCAGGATTTTCTTCCACTAACTTCACTCCCTTTCCAGAGTACAAAGAGAGTGGAATTTTATCGCACAATGCTGCAAAAAATGAGAGAAATCCCATGTTTTTCGACAATATTTTATGGAGTGACAAGTCCACGTACCGAAAAGATGGATGTCTTAATCTCCACAATTTACACAGTTGGCAATTTGAAAACTCAAGACTGATTCGTGAAGACAGGCCGCAGATAGAATTTAAAATTAACTTGTGGACAGGAATCTTAAATGGACGAATTATAGGCCCATCTGAGTTAATTGAAACTCTAAACGGAGAAAGATACCTACATTTTTTACCAATACACTGCCTGAGTTACTGCGGGATGTGCCGCCTGAGACACAGAATCGGATGTCGTGCACATTATGCACCCCGTTCGTAATTCGTACCCCGATCGATGGATAGGGCGCTTGGGGCCAATCCCATGGCCACCACGATCGCCAGATATAACTCCATTGGGTTACTTTTACTGTGGCCGTATCAAAGAAAAGGTGTTTAGACAAACAGTTGCTACAATAGAAGAACTGCGGAAGCGATTTCAGGCACACAAAATTGAAGAAGCTGGACATGCACGCCTTATCAAAAGATAATTTATTAGGCGATGTAGAGGAGGCCCTGTTGCAGCAGATGAAGGTCATTTTGAGCATTTGGTGTAAATTGATTGTTTGATTACTGAGTTGCCTTGATAGTGCTAGTCTACCTTGGTACACAAGCTCTATCAAAGCAAATATAATAGAAGATAAGATATTACAAGATACCTACTAACAATAACAACGATCGTCCCTTTCGCCTTTGTGTTGCCGCCTTTGTTAATTTTTTACCTGAGTACACTTGAATTCGGAATTAACTAGTTACAGATAGTCGCACAGATTACTTTCGAATACAAATAACACTTTTAAACTTTGGATTATAATTCTAATTCAATAAAATTGAAAAGTGAAACATTTTTTGAAACACGGAATTCTACTGTTACTTAGTTCTTATGTTCTCGTTACTGCTATTACTCACGAAAAGTATACTTTTTAAAATCCTCACATACTAGGCAAGTTTTTAAGATAATGGGCAGCCATAGTGCCATACATTTTTTTCACTAGCGAGAGTCAAAACTAGACTTGAAGGAAAATAAATTATAAAAATTTATTTAAATGTGAATGACCAAATGTTTTAAGTATATGATGTCTAAAATTTGATTAAATTGAAGAACACAAGTCTTTGAAAGTAAAATACAAAAAAAAAACACAAGTATTGTTGGAATGACAGCAGATTGAAATCGTGAAGGAGTAAAATTTAAATAGAAACACAAAATTGTGTACCATTTTCACATCGTTGGCAACCTTGATATAAAAATATTATTTTGTTAGTTTGATAACAGGTCAACCAGTAGCTAACAGTTTATCCACTATTTACGACAGACCCTGTATAAAGTAACATCTCTGTTATACTCTACATAGTTCTAGTGTTCTAGTACATAGACACAGTTCTTCGACACAAACAATTTTTTCTAACTTCAATTTAAATTAAAAGTCAAATCTCGTTTAGCCCTTAAAATAAAACATTTGTTGCTGAAATGCCTATCTAAGAGTATAAAAGTCAAAGTGATATGGATTCCTGGTCACTCAGGTACGAAGTGTAATGAAGATGCAGACTACTATGCTAGGGAAGTTATTGCATCTGGAATCTTGAGTCAATACAGAGTTTACTGCTGCGTCCTCCTGTCCCTTAACAAAACTCGTATGATTTCAGACTATACTGGACCCGTACTATCATTAAGAAAAACACCATGCGTGCATTCAAGATTCTGTATTAGTAAATGTTAAATAAAGACCTTCCGTAATATATTAAATTGTAGCCAAAAGAGTAAAAAAGAAATACTTCAATTGAAGAAAGCTAATTTCACTCGAGTAGAATAAGTCTATGAGTATCAAAATCAAAAAATAAAAAATATATTTTGGGGCTATATTTGGTGAGCCACTTGCGTATGCGTGTATACCATAGATAAAGGTTATATACTGGCGCATATTTCTGCACGGTTATAACATGATCTGCACTGTGGGCTAATCACAAATCTCTATGAGATGGTCACCGTAGCCGAAATTCCGCAAGGACATTTTATTCTGTAGGTACATCGAAATCAAAACAAAACGCTATTTGCATTCATTTATTGTAAGTAAGGAAAATACTCGAGATAAATAGAATATAACAAAACAATACAGGCTACTAACCTACTACGTTAACATTTACAAAACTTAATATATTTTATTTGTGATTGATGTCATGACGTCTGTAGTGTCATCGCCTTCCAGCAGCGGTCAAGATATCTGCTTATGGTTATCGCCATGTTTCTGTAAATAAGCAAATTACTAGGATTAACTAGCCGACTCGTGCCTACTTAGTTAGGCGACAAAAATATAAATGATTGAATCTTATTAAATATGTTAAAAGCTTATTGTTACCACTATGCTAGAAATTATTGTTTAAACACAAAATTAAATAAAGCCGAATCAATTTACTAATGAGTAATGACTCCACATATTACTTACAACTTTGGAAAAATTGGTATTAAATAGTATGAACGGAATGCACGTAAGAAGGAAGACCTTCACCAATTTCTAGCTCCATACGATTTTTTTTATTCCAAATGCGATTTTGTCTGAGATAAATACAAGGAGTGAAAATTAAAAAAAGAAACCACGTCTGATATCAGGTAGAAGTGACGGGGCAGACTTTGTATGACCTTGAGTATTTCGTGATTGCTCAATCAATAGTAAAAATATTGACATACATTTAAAGCCCTTTTCAACGCCTAACGTAACTACAGTATCATGTTGTACATTATTTTCAGCTTACATTCGTCTACTATTTGGATAGCAGATGGGATGCTTTTGTCTTCTAACCGTCTAGAAATAGGACTCTAACTGCCTCTATGGACTATGGAGTATTAAGATTATGGGTAGCTTTATGACTGTTTATATGGTTATACGAAGGGACTAAACGAAATCGCCAGAAAACACTTTTTAATAATTTTTCATCATACTTAACCATATTTTACGTTCTTTTATTGCTTAATACAAAATGTAGGTAGAGAGTAATATAATATTTAAAATTCTATGCTTATTTGCGTACCCAAAAGTGCCTAGGAAGCTACTTTGGACGCTGTCACAGTGCATAAGTGTGGCGATTACTCTATCCGCGGCAGCCTCCGCCTCCGCGCATCGACCTATCCACATGGACTCGCAGCGCGATCTGAAATTGAATCAATGAAATGCTTGTTGTAGTGTTACTTCGTTCCGAATAAAATATTTTCTATTCCATTCTCGTAAGAGGGAGTGCCATGCTGCATTGTAGCCGAATTAGGCCGGCACTATATCATCGTAAATGACATCTATGCCGTCGCGCTTATTACATTATTGGCTCTAGGGAAGAAATTTTAAGCTAAAGTTCTGCGTGCAGAAGAGCAACGCAACTGCATGTCCTCTAGTTGTCCTCTAGTTGTTATCTATTTGTTGTGATATCCATGGGCGTTGGTGTGCCATCAGGTGATCCGAATGCTCGTTTCGTCTTATGGACTACAAAAATAGAGCAAAAAATATATATAAAAAATTGCAATTGTTTTTAGCCAATATGTACGTTTAAGATTAATTATGTATATGCGACACGCGAGCAAGACTCGTAAGCTTTTTTGCTACTGTAGGTATTCTGTGAGCTCATAGCATCATGTGATCGAATACATCACATTACACATGCCTACTTATAAAAATGGTCTGCCTGATCAAAACGTGTAGGAACAGCTGAAGCCCTGCCAATTTTGATCTACAAATTTGCAAACGTGTCTTCTTTGTTTTTGTTTGGTACTCAAGTTGTGGGAGTGGCTCTAGAGATTAATAAATCTATGACACACTTGTAATGAAGAATAAAAGATAAGTATTCGGCCTAACCAAGAAATTAGACACATACTAAATCAGTTATATTTTTATTTTTCTACATAATCACCATCAAGTTCGATGCACTTTTGCTATCTCCTATTTAAAGCATTTAGACCGTTGAAAAAAGTGATTCCTTAGAGTCAAAATATGCGTCTACTGCTGTCTTGTCCTCGTCGTTTGTAGAAAATCTTTGACTTCAGAAGCGCTATTTTAGGTTAAGGTACAGAAAGAAGTCTGACGGTGCCAGATCTGAATAAGGAGCCATTGATTGCACAGACGTGTGAACACGGGCGTTATCTTGATGAAACATGACATTTCTTCTGACGGTTCTTGAACGCTTTTCTTCTACGTAGTAAAACACAATAGTAATCAGAGTTTATAATCTGAGCCCTTTCAAGATAATCAAACATAATCACAGCCTTCGAATCCAGAATATTGAAGCTATAGCTATTACCTTATTTGCCGACAAAATCGCCTTAGCATTTTTAGGGGGCGGTAAACCAGGTATTTCATGTTCCGATTGTTGTTTTGTTTCCGGCATACAATAATGAACCCATGTTTCGTCTATTGTAACAAACCAATTCAAAAAATCATGTGCACCGGCTTCAAATAACTCCAAAGAGTCACATGAAATAGTCAATCGCGTCCCATTTTGTTCAAGTGAAAGTAGTCGCTGAACCCACAAATTTTCTTATGATGTGTTGTGATTCTAATCACAACTAGCTTTCGCACACGTTTCGAACTTCACACAATTAACAAGTCTGAACTGAACTAAATGATGTAGGTTGATTTGATTTTTAAAAATGAATGAATCTATGTTAGGCCGAGTATTTTTCAATCCACCTAGTATTTACATTTTAGACACATGCTGTAAGCTTGCTTGTAGCACCGCATCGAAGGCGTGTGCTGTGCTGCTGTAAGAATCAGTGCTGGTTCCCACGCACGTCCACATGATGCAACCACCTTGTCTAACTCGCTGTGATAGAGTTTCTAGCAACTAAAACAAATGAAAAAAATATGCGTTTGTATTGTACCTAAGTGAGATATAGCAATATACTAACGAGCTAAATAACAATGAAATAAAATCGACACCATACAATATACCAATCAAATCTACAATTAGTATCGTTAAATTAAAAAGCAGTGTGTTTGTTTGACTAGTCCTGTTTCTGGAAAACTCATATCCGACCATGTAAATAATTTACACTGACGGAGTTCTTTTATTGCATATTGTAGTAAATAAAGATATATGAGATAATACATTATATAAGAAAACCATGATTGCTTTGACCTTCAATATAATTAATGATTAAACTGATTGCGAAAACTAGAAACATGACAGGCATTTTTTATAAATGTATAGTACCAACTATAAAGTTAACCATACTAACATACCAACTATAAAGAACATTAAGTTTAGGCATAACTATTAACATCTTACATTTATATTACCGTTCACATCTTCTGTAACTAATTGCGATATTCCATCCAAACCATTACTTGTATCTGCTCCTACAATAATTAGCGCATCGACTTTACCCTCTGCGCTTGTCGCTCCGCTTGTGTCTGTGGTATGCACGATGCATTTCCGTGCCTCTAGTCTTTGTTTCAGGAGTTGTCCTAGTTTGTTCGTGGTGTTACTGACCTGAAATATTAATTCAATTGTTTTGAATTAATGTGATAAAGATAATAAGACCATTTAAATGAAATAATAATAATCAAACATACTACTTAAACTAAGGTTTCACAATGAAATATTTACCCTTTTTAACATTACATTAGATAAATACTTTTTTGGGGCTTCGTAGTAAAATGGAAAGAAAAAAGGAATCTTTATAATTTCGTCATGTCCGTTAGTCCGTCCGCATGTCACAGACGTTTTACTCGGATTATGGTCACTGTATATTTAAAGTTTGGAAGGTTTGTGTATTTTTTAATCTACTACAAAATGATGGAGTATTATTATGAAAAAAATGTATATATTAAGGGTAGCACTCCATACATGTATATTATAGATGATTTGCTTTTCGGAAGTGCATAGCCATGAGGGTATCATCGGACAGGTCTTACTACATGAGAGGGAGGTTTCTAAAATAGTTTTCTGATTTTGCCGTGTGTGCCGAAGTGTCCGTCCCAAGAGTTGCGGTGGAATATTTCAGTGTGATATTTGCTTCTAAAGTGGAAAAAGCCCTCCCCTCTAACTTCTGAACTACCGGGAGGAAATTTGGGATTTAGAATTCAATAAAAATACAGTAGTTCCTACCCTGATTCAATAATTATTCAAATTTATTATATATTATATCTGAACAAAGTCCACATACTTCAGAGAAAGCAATTCAATTAGTACAATAGACTAATTTACCGTGGCCTACAAAGCTGTTTAAAGGAGGTTTAGATATATATTAAGGTGGACGAACACCTGATAATGATGCTGATGATGAGTAGCTAATTAGTACATACCAATGTACATCGATAAATTAGTTACAACATTCGTTGCTCATAATATAATCACAGTGTAACTACATAGGCTGCGATGATTCCATAGGCTGTGATATAACATTGAGTTTTCCCCGCTTCGTAGAGTATCGGTGTCCTCATTTTATTGCATTTAAGAATCGTTCTTTCCGTTTTTTGCATTCGTTAAACACGCGTTTACTAATGTATTAACATTATTTTAAACTATTAAACAAATATAAATGAATTTTCAATGGACAAAAAAAAAAGTTGATGTCGATGACGATGGCGGTGGTAATGAGAACCACGTTCTGGTCATCACACGTCTCGACTTAGTCGTAAACTAGTTCTTTAGGAGCAGAAACACTGTGGATTTAAACGCCAATTAATATATTATTTAGAGCATGGTTATAACGTTAGACTCTGTAAAAATTACGTTAAAAATAGAGGCTTACTATGACACTTTTTACTTCACGATGTACTCGATCCTTAATCGCTTTTATCCTGGCAGTATACAACAGCAGAGCGATTGTCACCAGCAGTACTGAAGCTCCTTCCAACGTCGCTAGAAGGCGCCAAGCGATCACAGCACCGCTCTCGTTGTTCATCATCTTTATCTGAAAACATTGGGATTCCGCTTTTGTTAAATATCACTTGGAACTTTCCCATAATGTTTTAAACAAATATTAACTCATAGTGAGTAAATTGCCGAATAAAATTACATAGGAATTTGGTATTCTTATTTGGTAACGTGTAGATAATAACACAGATTTGTTATAATCTGACCTGTAGTTCCAGAGATTAGTGTGTTTAAACAAACAAATAAAGTCTTTGGCTTACCCACCTGATAGGCAGGTATTAGGTGGGTATGTTACTATATACTAGGTGGATTGAAAAGTACTAGGCCTAACGCAGATTCTTTCAATTCTAAAAATCAAATCTACCCTCATTGTTTAGTTCAACTCGACTAGTTAATTGTGTGAAGTTCGAGACGTGTGCGATAATTGGTTGTGATTATATACTTTTTTAAGAAAGCAATGGGACATAGTTTCTGCAAATGGAACAAATCGAGCAGCGTGCCGTTATTAAGTACCTCCATAAGAAGGGGCTATCACCGAAAGCCATCCATGACGATAGGGTCAGTACTTTAGATTCTGCTGTCTTATTCATCCGCCACAAAATGGATAGCAGGATTCGAACGTGGTAGAGAGAGTGTGAAAGGTAAACACCGCTCTGGAAGGCCTTCTACGTTCACTACTGACGAAAATATAAAAACAGTACTTGACTTAATTATGGAAGACCGTACATAAAAAAATTAGAGAGAAAAGCAAGATTATAGGCATCTCTTACGAACGAAATAAGAAAACAACATAATCGATGAATTGGGTCTCCACAAGCTGTCTGCGATATGGGTTCCGCGACTGCTTACAGTCGAACAAAAACAACTAACTGTTTGGAGTTATTTAAAGCATATGATTTTATGAATCAACGCCTGAAACAAAACAACAATCGGAACAGTGAGAAGACCGGGTTCCGGACCGGTGCAAATAAGGTTATGGCTTCAGTATTCTGGAACTCGAAGGGTGTGATTATGATTTATTATCTTCAAAGTGGTCAGACTATAAACTCTGATAAATAATGCGTATTACTTCGTCATTTATAAGAGGAAATAAAAGATAAACGACCAGGAAAGCTCGGAATAAAAGTCCTGTTTCATCAAGATAACGCCCGTATTCACACGTCCTTGGCTGAAATGTAGAGTTGTGGCATTGAACTATTACCGCATCCGCCTTATTCACCTGATCTGGCACCGTCAGACTTCACAATATTCCCTAGTATAAAGTAGCACTTGGGAGGTCAAAGGTTTTCCAAAAACGACGAAATCACAACAGCAGTAGACGCATATTTTGTCTGTAAGGAAGAATCATTTTTTTCAACGGTCTAAATGCTTTAAATGGTTAAAGTGCATCGAACTCGATGTGATTATGAATAAAAATAAAAATATAACTGATTTAGTATGTGTTTATTTTCTTGGTGAGCAGAGTACTTTTCAATCCACCCTCGTACTTAGTCTGCCCATAAATACTGTAATAATGTACAAATATGTACAATTAAAAATGAGAAAATGTTATATTTGAATTTCGAATCTTTTATTTTTATATGACTGTTCATTGTGTTTTCTCATTTTAGCGGGAATACACTGTACAATATTTTGCGATATTAAAATGAAGTAGGTAGGGTATAAAGCGAACAGAATCGCTGTGCTTGCATTACACAAAAATAGGTAGGGATCCAAATGCAATTTTTAAAAGTCTCCATACACTTGATATTAGTCAAATGTTTGTATACCGGGTTATTAATAGGTACAATAAGACTTCTTCCATTAAAACTCGGCGCCGGGTCATACAGCTAGGTCCACGCCGTCTTGGTTTAAGCCGAACGTCTAGTCCCGATCTTAATCCGTTGAATTATGATTTATGTTCAGTTTTAGAGAGTACATCTTGCTCTATACGCCATGTAAACTGTGCGTGCTTCTATTGACCAATGAAGACCACTTCGAATAAGCTATATTTCTAATTGTTTTATATTTGTGTATTAAAGTAACACACTAAATGTAATAAATGTTTTTTCCTTTGTTACAATAAGTAGTGCCATACTGCAGAGAAGTGGGGTGTCCATGCATAGTTCATGACATTACATTCCCCTATGCAACGGAATAGAACCGGCACGACCGGGGAGGTACCTCTCGCTCACATAATACCGCCGTAAAGTGACATGTTCAGTGTCTCGTTTGGTGTGGTTTGTGAGTAGCCGGTGGCACATTGGGGGGGGGGGGTTGTAGAGAAGGAGGGTAACAACCAGCATAGTAATTATGTGGATGTGTCGGTAGTCGTAAAAAGGCTCCGATTGCTCGCTTGCCCCCCTATTGTATTCAGAGTACATAATTGATTTATTTCATATAAATCTATGTGAACCGAATACGTTGGACCCCTCTTTACGAAAACTAGAAATGTTACAGGTATATTTTCATCGATTAAAATATAAATTTTTAATTAGGCACTAGTATATGTAGTAATGGAGGAAATCTAGATGAACATAAATCTAGATGAACATAAATCTAGATGAACATAAATCTAGATGAACATAAATTTTATGCATATGTACCACGACCTTATTATGATTTATGATAGAAATCTGGTGCTATACTAGATGACGAGACTTATGATTGGTTGCTGTCGAAATTGAGTATGGAGCAAAACCCTACACGATGTTTTAAAACCGCAAGACATGGATCGGTTACAACACCACATTGTGTACCTGCTCAAAGAAACTCATATACCCAGACGCAATGCATGTGGTATGGCCTATTGTACACATACTATTGCCATTTCCAATCTCACCTTTTACTAGGTTTACTAGGTGAACTTTATAGCATTGTCTGTGTCTGCGTGGCTTTCTTAATAAGTGTTTATGCGAATTGCTCGTTCCAGATATTTAACTGTAGATATATTCAGTAAGTAGACAGATATAAATAGATATAAGCGTCGTTGTTATTAGTTCTTTCTTTTGGTGGTTTTGGTACAGAAGTACCTCAGAAGGAAAAACGAAAAATTGGTAAATTATAATTCTATCACTAAAGAAATCATTACTTATATTAGTACCTTATTTCATACAAAAGGAATGTAGGCGCTCAAAAGTTTAAGTTTGTCAACATAATAATGTATAACATGGGTGGCCAACTTGAATCGAGCTAAAATCGAGTTTTTGATGGTAACATACGGCCACTTATGAGACCTTCCTTTTTCGTAATTTAATAAACACACTAAAATTTTAGATGCTCTAGTTCTTGTGCATTTGACCAGCCGCAATCGACTCATACGATCGAACGCCTCTTGTAGTGTATTATCTGACCATATATTGTTTTGCCTACCTACCTCCCGTTGGTACGGAACCTTGCGAGTTTGGAGTCTGATTCGCACTGGGCCGGTTTTTATACCCATCTTACATAGCTAAAAAACGACGGATCTGAATGCATAAACTCTTTTTATTGTTGTGCAATATTTGTCATTGTAGACATAACTATTTCATAAGATCATAATTCCGTGACTGTTAAATGCTTGCATATGATTATGTTTTTGTTCCAATATTAGGTAACGTCCAGACATCTGTGACCGTGGGCCACTCGATAGTCGACACTAATCGAGCTAAAAATTCACGGACAAATATTGAATAAGCGCCAAGTTACGACTTGACACATTTGTGTCTATGACCTTGTTCTCTCGAAATAGAAGTTCATAGATTAGAGAGTATGTGGGTGAAATAGATAAAGGATCAAGATATTTGCCGGCCGGTTTTAGAGTGGTTGCCACGTTTAGGTGACGAAGTGTCAAGTGTTAAACATCGGTCATGTGGCTGATGTTGAAAACTCCGTGGTTTATCCTCATTAGATACAAAGCAGGCAGTTTGGAGTTCTATGAGAGATGTATATACAGCAGACGACGGATGAAGGCTGTTAATGATGAACAAGGACGTCAAATCGAAGTGTCCAGACTTCAGTATAATTGGAAGGTGTAAAATGGTTGTTTAAAACTACACTGTGGTACAGTTGGCAGATCTTGCATTGCGGCGTAAGCAGACTGGCACTGCCGGGAGGTACCACTCGCCCGCTGGTCACGGCCTTGCGTTGTCCCAGAATCCACGAACTTTGGCAAGGAGTGCGAACATAATAGGTGGTATCTAAAGGTAGGTAGTACAATTAATAAAAATAATTTGCAGATGGTAGGTACAGTAAGTATAACAGAAAAAACCTAAGTATTTATAGTTCTTTTTCTACAAAATACGTTTAAACACCCGAAAAGGCAAGTACTT